>VNWX01001184.1:0-16276 GCA_009869905.1 Ceratophysella communis
CCAACGATTTGGAAATCAGCGTGTGCTCCGTTTACGAAGCACAACATAGCATTTAGCATTGTGTTAAGTGAGTATGTATGTTGAAATTGGAAGGACGAATAAAACCTTATTGAAATGAAATGAAATGAGTTGAACGCATATCCTAAAACTACTTAAAATATGTATATCTGACTGAATGCATCTTAATAATTATGTAATTCGAAATGAGAAAATTACTCAAAGTGAGGAATTGAAAATAAATATGAATTGAGAATCTATTCCAGGATTACTTCTTGGTTCCTCGAAGACCCCCAAGGAAGTAATTATCTTCCATATTATCGTTAACTAAAACTGGACGAATCGGTCGGTAAACTCCGGAATCGGATTCGATAAAACTGGCTTCCATGCAATTGTTAAGCCAAGCTTCCGAGTCTCCATGATAATATTCTCCAAGGATGAATTGGAAAATGAGGTTGTCCTTGTATTCGACCCTGCAATCAAGTTACAAGGCTTTTCATTTAAATTGCACATTAAATTATGTAGATTAAATAATTTGAAACGAGGTTCGGGCTTACCAAGTCGTATTAATCGGGTTCAGGAAGTCTTCGACGTACAATGTGTAGAATCGACTTGAAATACTGGCTTTCTTGTCACTGGTAACGGGGGTACAGATACCAAGAACCGTTGAGAAAATTTTCCAGTTCATGTCAATTGCCCAGTTGAAGGCGAACTCGTTCTCGGCCTCTTCCAAATAGTGCGACAATAGAGTTACCTGAACGCCTTTCTTCATATAAGTATTGCTGCCGGGATCCTATCAGGTCAAAATATGCTAGGTCAGCCAATGTGTAATCCATAACCTTGGTTAAGCTAGCTTTAGATACCCTTACCGCAGCATTTCCGTTAAACATTAACGTGATTCCACGATCTTTACAGACATTCAACTCCTCGATAATAAATTTCCAGAAATCCCTCTGCGCCTCTCCCGGCTTCGCCGTTAAGGCAGCCGCCAAGTAATACTTGATAATGTTGGTAACCTTCCTTGCCATACCCTTGGAAACCCTATTGCACGTCTGACCAAAAATGTTCACAATCAAGTCCAGAATTGGTTGTCTCCATTCTGCTCCCGCCGGCCATTTCACGTCTTCAGCTCCCAGCATACTTTTGAAAATTCCGCAAGCATGCGCTAATTCTATCGATAAGTATTTGGGTAATTGTTACTATAGGCATGAATTAATTGGTAGCGTTATCAGTATAATTGCGGTTAGCTTACTTGGTTTCCCGGCTTCGCATTCCTCTGCCAGCACGGGTAGTTGCTCACAATCCTTCAATTCGATCATGGCAGGTGGGGGCTTTGGGGTAGTCGTGGTCGTCGTGGAAGGCGGAGTTGCCGGGCCGGGTGGAGACGCAGGCGGGCCAGGTGGAGACGCGGGCGGACTGGGGGGACCGGGTGGTGCTGGTATCGGGTTTGGATTGGCTGCACGACGTCGCCTACCCGGCGGAGGTGGAGGAGGTGCTGGTACGGTAGCTGGGGTAGCTGGTTTCGGTGTAGGGACATAAAAGTTCCCCACACACACCGTACCAGTCTTGTTTCCAAGTTTCGGTATGGGGTCAGCCCTGAAGAAGTCTTCTTCTTCGGGTAGGCCTGATTCTCCGAATACCCGCATACAAAACTCTGGTTTGGCAGGGTCCTTGAAAGCCGGACTCTTGATTTCAACATCCGCATCTTTTTTACTAAGATAACAGGAACCATCGCCATATTTGATTACTGAAGTTCCGTTCTCAAGTTGCTTCGTATTGTAGTTCCACATTGGGCCTGGAAGCAATTGTATCGAAGTGCCGCGGTAATCAGTTGGGAAGCCCATCAGAAGAACTCCATGGAGCTATAACAATCAAAAGGTTGCAATCGGTACCACCGTTTATCATTAATCTAAGCACTCAATCCCTTACACTTACCTTCTTTATGACTTTAGGATGATTGTGACCCCATTTCGGAGATTTATTATACGTGGAACACATGTGCACCGAAACATTAAATTCCGGGCTATCGAACGTTTCGCCGCTTGTATAATTTATACTGTAGTAAAAGAAGGCTCTAAAATTTACGAATAAATAAATTAGCTATTTGAGCGCAAAGGACCGGAATAACCGAAAAACGATTCAAAACTTACGGCCCGTTAACACAAATATACAAGTCCATATGATCCTGGACATCGAAAAATCCTGGACCACTAGAATGAATCCTTGCTCCTTTTCTGCCCTTATACACATGAATATAAGGCGTGTAGAGTCCTTTCTCGGTGCAAATGAATTCAAATAATCCATTCGTCCACAAAATTTGGAAACCAAGTATAACAATACCGAAGCCGAACAAGTGTAAATTCGAAAAGGTAGCCATTATGATCTATATTATTAGGAATGCGATTTTAGGTTGTATATTAATTGTTATTTCGATTGGCACAGGCACTGGTAAAGGCATTCTAGGTCGTTTCATGGCGGAAAAGTTATGCCCTACATAGGAATTTCCGAACAACGCTGTATGAGGTGACGAGCAAGGTGACACACTATTATTATTACAGATTACGTATTTCGGTAGAGTAATCGTGCCGCTCACACTCACCTTTAATACACTTTCTTAATTTATAAATCGTTCGCATTAGTGTACTTCACTTCGTAATTCAAATCGACTTGATTTATTTAGAACTAATCCGAATAACGTATAATAATATCTCAGTTTTCATTTTCAGGCAAAAAAAACAAGTGATTCCCGACCAGAAAACAACACAATTAAATCCTTAACTATCTTCGAAATTAAGACTACGTTTTGACCTTAATCCTGCACTGCAGGAAGCGCACAAGCCGCTTAAACCTTAAACGCCAGGTGAATTCTTAACGGAATGTTATGTAATAGCGTCTGTCATATTGTGGACTTATAGATGAGTCCAATGAGCATGTCTTGAGTATGACAATGTACTAAAATGCGAATGAATGCGTGTTTTTGCGAAGGTAATTAAATATACAATTTTTAAATATTTTAAATTCAAGCATATTTAACCTTAATTAGACTCCGAGACCTTTCGCTTGACCATATTAAAAGATTTTGAAGACAATAGTGCTTCTGTTCTTTGCCAAAGTGCATCCGAGTCTGCAAAATCCTCATCTTCTTCAGCACTATCACAGTGTTTCAGAGCGAGACCATTTCCGCCGTTATTCGTAAGATCTTGCACTATTCTGCCATTTTCTACGGCTGAAGCTGAGGTTACACTACTGTCGCTACGATCCGAATCCGCTCCACCGGCAGCACTAGCAATAGGCACTTGTATATTGTAACTCGTGTCAAACGTCACTTCCCGGTCAATTGGTAAATTGAGCGGGTTGAGCTCTTCACCACCGGAAACCGGCTCTTCGTCGCCCTCATTGACCACAGAAGGATGTTTTCTAGATTCATGACCAGTGGTATACTGTGTATTCGTATTTGGAGTCACATCATGACTCACTCTTCGCAAGAAAGCTGGAGACGGAGAACCGCCTCGTTCATCACTGGAATGGTCATATTTTGTGGTCAAATGTTCCCGAGGATCCGAATCGATGTCCAACACATCTTCGACATCATCCAGTTGCCTTCGATGTAGCTGCATTTCCACTAAACTGATTTTCCGAGTTTTGTCCGCGACGTCATCTAATGTGTCCTCTTCTCGCTTCACCTCCGGTACGAGGTCAATTTCAGGAGCTTTTTCTTGTGTTGGTGAAGGTGAGCCTTCACCACGATCACTGCCAGGAATTCCACAGAAACTCCTCCGATGTTCCAGGCGTTTGATCTGCTTCTCCGATTGATTTATGCTGTCGTTGGCCGTTGTGGAAATTGGAATTTCTACAGGCGGTTCAGGACTATTGTTACCATAACTAGCGCTACCACTTCCGCGACGTGAAAGATTTGGTTCCACACGACCGAATCGACGTTTTCGGGTGTGCTTTCCATCTTCAGTGATTAGAATTAGCGGTGGGCGGTGGGAGGCAGATGAGTTCGATGAAGTTGAAAGACGGCGTCCAGCATCGAAGTCTAGGTTCAGAGAATTCGTCAACCAGCGTGGGTCAATTTCTTCAGATTCGTATGTCTTCTTTCTCCAGCCATTCAGAAAGCGATTTTGGGCTTTTCCATGCTGAACTTCTCCAACGGGTACAACGTTATTACCAGCACACTCCAAGTCGCTGAAAGACGAACGTAGCCAGGCCTAAAACGGGAAGAATTCATAATTAGTCTGTTTCAGGAGATCAGCTTAGGTAAGGATACTAGAGTAAGCAAAAGGATATTACTTACTCTAAATATGGCGTTGTCAAGAATTGGCATTTACAGAAATAAGCCAAAAAACAATATAAGCAGCATTTGGCAAATCACCAAACTACCATCCGCCTTAAAAGCACTGCATGCTTAAAAAGCTGAGCTAAATAATTTTTGCAACTAAAAGAAACTGCATCATTTTAGCAAATGAAAATAATTAAAAAATATTTATTAGCAGAAATACCATTAGAAATTGCAATTTTCAATCACACAATGTTAGTCATTCCATTACTCAGCAGCTGCTGAGCAGATAAGGATTCTCAATACTCTGTAATAATACTTCGCTACCATTTAAAATGACCATTAGTAAAAACATTTTGCCCATTATAAGAGTGCCCTCATTTGCTAACCTAATTTGAAATGATCTAAACTGAATTGACAAGCTTTTGTCCGGTTTAACCAGGGTTTTACCGTGATTTTTATGGACAAAAGGTCTGAAATAATTGCCACAAAATATCAAGCATTTTGTAAGTGTTTTGGTTAGTAGTATCTTAATTTGTATTTGTATTTGGAATTCCTTGACTCTGGGTCTCTCTACCTCAGTATTTCGTAAATGCATGGGATGCTGCCATCATCATTATAAATGCTATGAGCTTGAAGAAAGCACGCACATGCATCGTTCGGTTGAGGCTGAGGCGACAGTTGGAAATTGATAAGAATGACTAACATTTTCAATGGCTTTCTCAGGAGGAACTAATTGATCCAACCCTTTGTCAAGACTCACGCTACTCTCAGTACGAAACAGTTGTTGGTCAACTTCCTCTGTGAGTTCTTGAGCCACTTCAAAGCTCTCGGTTGGACTTGGTGGCCATCTGAGAAAAAAAAATCAATCACATAAATGAATAATATGCCATAAATTAATTAAATAGTTGGAATTCCTTCATCTCCTACTGAGCAGTGTAATCTAGAGCCAGACTTACCCTGGAATTGTAAGGCGAGCAGTGAGAAGATTATATAAATTAGGTAAAGTTGCCCTGAGTTCAACTGTAGAAAGTCCACAGTACCAACGAAGCTGAGCAATATTTTTATTGAGGAGATAGACGGCATATTTGGAATAAACATCTTCTTTATTACGAAAATAGAGTGGGAACTCTCGTTCTTTATCTGGAATTTGAACAGTGATATGATCCACGATTCGGGATAAGGATCCAAAATGTCGTATAGGATATCTCAATGGAATGCCAAGGAAGAAACTGAGCATTGCTGTGAGATGAGCGGAGTAGCCCAAAGCTACGGAAATCTGTCCACCGCTTTCATTTCCATAATCCTCTGCATTTGGTAGTTGGATTTCATTTATTGAGTATTTTTTGGATCCTTCAACCTGAAAATGAAAAACATCACGGTCAATAATCATTCTCATATTCACTAACTTTCTCTCTCTGAGAATTGGCATATTCATTAGCATGCAATTTTCAATGTTTTAGTCATTGCTTGATAGTCTAACGGACAGTTTAAACTGTAATGGTCAAATATCTCACCAAAGACAACGGGTAAATAAGTAGAAGTTCTGAAATAAGCTCCTTTTTCCGTCGAAATAACTGAGCCGAGAAATTGGTCAACTGTGCTTTCTTTTCTTGAACTGCACTCTTGAGTTCCTTCAGGCGTTCTTTGTCTCGCCCTAAATTTTGCATTCTTGACAGAAGATCCATGGTCATATCATCGTAGGCTATCGAGTCTTTCTTAGCTTTTCCTAATCGCTGTAAACTTTGTTCTTTTTCACTTTTGAGAATAGATACTCGAAGTCTCATATTCTCAATTTGTTCTTTGAGTTCTAATTTTCGACGACCTTGTCGTATTCGAGCTAATGCTTTTTCACTTAAAATAAGACTAGAATGAAATGTGGAGTTCCCAACTTCAGTGGAATATCCGTAGAGGCTGATTTTGGACTTGAGGTCTTGAGCTTCTTTTGCCTGATAAATTAAGATACGCAATTAACAAATGTATTACGAAACAGCTTGGAAATCGTAAAGCGTACATTTTTTGCATGAATATGTCATCATAAATATGCTTACCACTTCCAGCACTGTCCGCTGAACACTATGCAGAGCTGCTAAACTTTTCACAGAATACGAGTTACGAACTTGACCCGACGGTACTTCCAACTGTATAAACCGCTGAGGAGAGAGCAAAGGTTTTATCAGAGTGTCCAGAGCTACGAAATATCCAAAAGGCATTCGAATTAGCAGAGTATTTGGATTGAAATCCTTCGAATTCCAGTCTCCCTTGTAACCCCAATAATGAAGTCCTTGGAAATAAAGTGCCCATGAGGTCAGGGGTTTCTGTTGAGTCGGGGCATTGGGAGAGGATGACCAGACGCGAATGACACATCCGGGAGCCGAAAGACGAACTGATTCTGGAATTTGACGAGGTTCTATTTCTTTCCATACAACAACACGTCTTCGAGTTCTCTGTTTTTCACTGGTGAAGAATGGAGTGGACATTGCCCGGGTATGAAGAGTGAAATAGACCTCATCTTCTCCGCTATCAACCTGGAGGTTTAGGCCAACAAGCTGGATTACATTTCGAGAGCCGGATCTGTAAATTCAAAAGGTCAAAATTAGTTACGTCGCTGATAGCTTGTTGCTTGATGGGCATCATGATCACTCAGGAAAAATTAGTTATTCTCATAACACATACGTATTAAACAACAGATTAAATTATAAATTACATGTTTCACGAATTATGGATTACGGAGTTATTTTATATTTGTTTTGCATTAGCGTTAACACGGCTTAATTGCATTAAATTTTAAAATGCACGACGTAACTTACCTGTTGGCTTAGAAGAGGTATCCAATCCTTACTACGTGGATCCGAGCGTTGATAAATTAAGAATGACATTTAATTAGTGCTCCTGAGTCTCCAGTACTTTTCCACTTTAACCTCTGACCCCGAATCACAATTTGGAAATTGGGAGTAAATTGTGAAATCCATTTGGGAATTCGGAACTGCCGCCTGATCCGCCCCTCAACTCCACAGCAGCTGTCCCATTCATTCCGCGTCGTAGAAATGTTATTGTTTACAAACTCCACATTCCACGTCTTGAAACGCAATACAATAGCACTATGTGCATGCTTCATGCTTCTGTGCGTGCATGGGTCATGCTTCTATGCATTCTTCATGCTTCTATGCATGATTCTATGAATGCTTGCCTCTATGCATGCGTGCTTCTATGCATGCTTCTATGCATGATTCTATGCATGCTTCTATGCATGATTCTATGCATGATTCTATGCATGCTTCTATGCATGATTCTATGCATGGTTCTATGCATGATTCTATGCATGCGTCTATGCATGCTTTTATGCAAGATTCTATGGATGCATGCCGCTTTTATGCAAGATTCTATGCATGCATGCTTTTATGCTAGATTCTATGCATGCATGCTTTTATGCAAGATTCTATGTATGCATGCTTCTATGCATAATTCTATGCTTCTGTAAATTTTAAAATGCCCAATAAATTTTAAGTTGCGTCCATTAAAATCGTGCTTCACCCGTAAATCGTGGTTAAATTAAAAAATTCACTAGTACGAATACGAATAATTTAAATTCAGTTTCAGTTATGAATTAATTATAGGTTACCTATTTAATATTTTATTTGGTAGATGACAGGTGTGGATACAATTTGAATTTATTGGCCAGTTAATTCTAAAATCTAAGCTGACACAGCAATTTCAAACCAATTTTTGATTCGATCGAAAAACATATCTTGCCATTTTATATTGTCTCCGATTAAGTCTAATGATTTATTTAGTTCCGGTAGGACATCCCCCAATTTCGCAGTGTTTTCGTTGATAAAATTTTGAAGCTGTGGAATAATTAAATATTGAATCATGTAGGTACGGGGAAAAATTAGTTTTAATTTAAGTATCGTCAGTATCGGTATAATTTTAGATTTAAATGTAAAGTATACTTACCAGAGCGTGTTCTTCTGGAGTTCCAGCAAAAATGCCAAGTGTGCCAAATATGTCTCGAATTGCAATTTGTCCACCGAATTCCGTTAAAATTTGGTCCAGTTTAGAAATCAAAAAATTGATTACAAGCGGTCGGCCAGCAATATTTGCAGCAATTTTCTGCACTAATGCTAGCCGGTCAGCCACTTTGATTCTTGAAGTGGCTTCTGGTTCCAGGGTTTTTTCCAGCAAACTGGTAAAAATTTATGGCCCAGAAAAGCATCATAATCTTGTCGGTATAAATTGCTGAAAATTTTACCTCTGGAGACTCGCCGAATCTGTCAAACAGGCCAATGAACCTAGAGCAAGAGCCTTCTGCCTTGCAGTGTTATCTACAGCAGCATAATATCCAAAGAAGAAATTAAAAATGGTCGCATCACCCTTGGCCACTCCGGTACAGTAATAAACTTCTTGGAGGTCGATTGAAATTCTGTGGGGAAATGAAAAAAAATTAGCCATTTATATTACTATGTCAATGCATCATGCAGGTTTACCAAGTGCATGACACAATATTAGAACTATGAAGCGTTACGAATTAATTCCGGTGGTCATCCAGTCGGCTACCAGTCTAGTCGCTTCATCCGTGCAAGTCGAAATATCCAAAGCACAGGACCAATCCAGGACTTGGGCACGGAAAATGGTCTTAGCGCCTTTAGATCAAAATGGTTTCGAAAGGTCAGAATCAACGAAAGGTCAAGAGCCGAGCTGATTTCAAAATGTGCAAAGGTCAAACTAACCTGCGTCGGCAGGAATTTGTTCCAATCCCAGACGGTCAATAACTTGATCCAGCATCGGCATAAAATAAGCCTAGACACGAAAATAACAGTCAGCTATCTGTTTTTTAAATTAAAAAATGATTTATTTGTATAAATAAATTATTATTTACCTTAAACGGTGGAAAAGCCTCAGTGCCAGCTAATCGATTGTAAGTGTACTCCAAATTTGCGAAAACAGCATTCCATACATACCACTCCGTTTCCTTGCCGAGATACTTGGTCAGGTCGAGAGCAGTTTCAATTGAAATCAATCCTATTGGTCAATGCCAAGAATTAATTGACCTGATACTGCAGCAAATCAGCCGAAAATGCGAAATACAAATCGCCGAAACTTACGACCGTAGTCATGAAACGCCGAAACGAGATAATCGTCCAGAAGCTGACTTCGGCTAAGACCACTGATAACTGTGTGATCTTTCGTAAGCTGATTTTGAATTAATTGAATCAAAGGGGCGTCGTAGAGAACTCGGAAGTATCCTGACCCAAGTCTTCGAGTTAGCTTTTTTATGCATTTATTTACGAAATTTACTGCATTGCCAATTTAGATTTACCCGTGGCATCAGGATTCAACATAATCCATTCACTGGTATTATGCGTATAGGATTTCAGCAGCACATCCTTATTTAGCCAAAATTCGGGAACACGGCTGATCAGTGGTTCCTTCTCGGTTACAAGGGCTACTGGCACATGCCAAAGATGTGCGGGGTCAAGGGTGCTCGGGAATTTTTTAAGGTCATCGTTGAAACGCTCCTAAATTTAAAAAATCTAAGATTTAGAAAATAGATCTAATTCGTAATTTCGAGATTTGAACGCACTTGCGAAACGTATATTTTAGAATTGCTCAAGCGAGTAACGCGTAGCAGCGGAAATCCAGGTTGCAGCGTCCATGTATCCATGATGTCCTTTACGGTTATATCCAGATCCAATGTTCCATCTTCATGACCTTGATCAGTAAGTACTTGGAATAGGTCATCTTGCTCGGCGCCCTGCAATTCCCTGGAATATTGGACCAGTATTAAATACGACCGTCAAAACTTGACCAAAGTACACCGAAATTTGGCACCCACTTTGCGACCAAATACTTCCGAAGCCCAGTCTTAAGCGTTGCTGGAGTCAGAAACCCCTCCATCATTTTGATAAGTGACCCTGCCTTCTCATAAGAAATCTCATCAAAATAAGCAAATATTTGCTCAGGGTACAGAGCATCGTTGAGTACGGGATGACTGAAATCAGGGTCCGTATCGAAGGGCATGGATAATTGAAATGCTTCGTTCAGAGCGTGTTCTAATGGCTGGAACTCGGGATGCGTTTCCAATACGCCAAGGTATGACAAATACGTAGCGAATCCTTCGTTCAACCAAACGTGATTCCAAAATTTGCATGTGACCACGTTTCCAAACCATTGATGCGAAGATTCGTGGGATACGATGCCAGTGATTCTTCGGCGTTCAGTTTCAGTCGTTTCGCCTTCGAAAAATAACAGTAACGGTTCCCTGTAGCAATTAGTAACATCGTTATTATTACCGGTTAAACGAGTTACGCAGTTTCCACATTAGATTGCATACCGGTACGTGATCAATCCGAAATTCTCCATTGCTCCAAAGGTAAAACTCGGAATCGTGGCAGAATCCATTTTGGGCATTTTGAAGGGCATATCGAAGTATTCAGCGTAGAAATTCATCGCATTTGCTGACACTTCAGCGGCGTATTTTCCGCCATTTTGTTTGATCATGAAGTCTGGGGCGTAAACCTTGAAATTTCGGTTTACAAATTTAAAGGTTTTTTTTAATTTCAATGGGACGCAGTGAATTTCGTAAATCGCTTTACCCGAACAGGCTTATCCCCTTCTAGCTTAATCTCCGTTTCGTAAAATGTATAAGCCGTTTCCGGTGCGACAACCAAGGCTACCAAATACGATGACATTTTCTCTGTCGTCTCGAAAGTGTCCCAAAACCAGCCAGGCATATCGCCGCTGTACAAAATGCATCTTATAAGACCCACTAGAAATAAATTACAAAATGATGCATGAAATTTTTGATTTACATCGGAACCGACTCTTTCAGCATCGAATTCGATAATGCTCGGTAACGCTGTGCTCGCCCGATTTTAATGTCAAATGTCGCCTTGAAATTTGGCTCATCGAAGCATGGAAAGGCTTGACGTGCGTAGGTTGCTGCGAATTGTGTGACGGCCATGTAACTGGGAATGTTATCAACCATTATGCTTAATCCTCGGAAAGATTACGATTACGCTAAATAATTGGTGCAATCATAAATACGAACTTGATATCAGTTGAGCCAGGTTGGGTGAACTGAGCTCGATAAAGCCCACTTAACAAAGTAGTGGAAACCGGGGCCACAAATTCAATGGTGATCACATATTCTTTTTCCAGAACTAGGCTTTGACCGAGCACAATTGTATAGAAATCATATTCTTCAACGTAAGCATGTTCTGTAATGGCGACGATTGTGTTTGAATCCTTTTCTTTGACCTATAGTAATATTGATTCGTTAGCATTGGTGTTTTGGCAATGGGCGGTCGATCTACCGAACGCTGAACGTATGTCCAAATTTTCGTGTCAGTTGTCAATGGTCGTGCGAATGCGTTACCATATTAGCGCTGACCGAACCAAATTTCAGAAAAATCTTTACGAATATAACCCATACCTCTACGGTGTTTTCAGTAATTTTCAAAATCGGCGACGAATGCATCGTTATCCGATCCGTCACCTCCTTACATTGAACACTAATCACGACTCTCCCCGGCGCTGAGAACTGGGGTATATCTGGAACGCCTTCATCTAAAACTGGCATTATTTCCAGTGCATAGTGACTCGGTATCACACTGGTCGGAAGTCTGAGCTCGTCAGCTTTAGTATTCGACTTGTGAGGCCTCGCCAAAACTCCATTTGTTTTATGGAATTTATGTGAATGTCGACCGCGTTCCCTAGCTTTAAAATGCAGGGGACTCTGACCTAGGACGCCTTCAAGGCATACGAGCGCAATAACTAAGTACTTTAGCGAAAAGCACGACATTCTGGACAGCCAAAATTTGTACTGGTCGGTTTCGCGTTCTGTTGGGGACTAATTGTAAACGATTTCGGCTAAATAAATTCTCATTGAGGTGACACACAGAAGGCTTAGCTGTTGTTTCATTTTCATCTAATCAGTGGTTCATTTTTAATAAATTGCAGCACAAGCCAGATTAAAGCATTATCAATTATCAGGCACACACCAACTGCTGTAAAAAAAGAACGCTCAGGTAATTCAAGTACTACCTACACCAAGATATAATTCTGAAGGCAACGTCTGGTAATCTCAAATTAATTCATTTAATACCTGCAAACTCATTATGCCTGTAAAACACAGCTGGCAAACTGCTGTCCTAAACGGTGGTGGGTAGTGGGTACATAATATTTTTACATAGTATTTTTAAATCGGTATCAGTAAAATCAGTATTATTACTTGTGTTAATACCGCGTTTTTCGGCAGTAATATAGGTCAAACTAAAGCCATTTAATTTTATCATTCATGCTCACTCCGCAGAAGTATTTTATGCTTGTACACGTCGACGACCCTGAACTCAATTTCCGGCTTGAATCCGCAGACATCCAAGATTTTAGCTCTTTGACACGGTACCGCGAAGAAGAGCTCATTTCGAGAATTGTAAAGAATTCTGATTCTGAGTGAGTTGTTAGGTGTTAAAAGGTTTCCATTCCCAGCAGCTTCTGATATATATTTTATGCTTGTACACGTCGACGACCCTGAACTCAATTTCCGGCTTGAATCCGCAGACATCCAAGATTTTAGCTCTTTGACACGGTACCGCGAAGAAGAGCTTATTTCGAGAATTGTAAAGAATTCTCATTCTGAGTGAGTTGTTAGGTGTTAAAAGGTTTCCATTCCCAGCAGCTTCTGATATCACACAATCCCTAAGATATGTGTCATCATGCCGAAGAGCCAGGATCAGAAGAAGAACATGAGACGCACACTGACAGACAATTCCCGAGTGGATTACTACCGTATAATATTTGAACATGGACACGCACAGACCTTCTGTCATGTCAGTGCGTAAGCATTTTCAATAGAAACTACAGGAAATAAGCTTGAAACTCAAATCCCTAAGTCCCACGCACGTGGAGATTAACAGCCCCACGTCGTCCAAAGAAAAGTGCGAAAATTTTAGCTGTTGAAATGAGAGCAAAGGTTAAGTACTTGATGCGTGCGAATGCGTTGTGAATTTCAAGGTTAAGGCTATATTAACAGGTTTGAATTTTGGCGGGGACGCTCGTAATGTTAGCTGACGGGCACGCAGTTTTACATGCCTAACTACGGTAATATGCGCTTATGTTTGACCCGTGCAATACCGCGTTGGGCAGCTAATGGCACGGGTAACCTTTGACCGACGGATTTCCAATTAAAATGGCTTCCAAACATTTTATTTTTATAATTTAAAATGCTTTCGTTGCTAGGATTTACACGTTGCCCACTTAAAGCTATGCCACTTAAAGCTATGCCACTTACAGCCAGCAGCGTCAGCAGATAACGTGTGAAACAGGAGATACCACGTATCTAATCCCTTAAAACAGCAGAAAATAACCCAGTGCTTACACCGCAGCACACAAGGAGAAAGTTGAATCAAGAATTCTCATATGATTTCACAGTTGAGTGCTTTGACGTTTGTATTTTGTACTCTTGTAATTGCTAAGCAAACAAAAAGAAAATTGAACAGCTATCTATTACGTGCTTGGATGAGTTAAAAGAGCTTACTACAACAGCCTCACCAACAAAAATGCACTTTCTCTCTAACTAAAAATAAGAGAAATGTCTCATGTAATGTAAATTGAAAAACACTTTAGAACGAAAGTTAGTTTAAGACCCATGTGGATCCCAAAGCGACTGAAAAAGCGAACTGTTCGCGTGTTTTGGCTTTGGGCGTTTTGCATGCACTCAACCGGCTGTGTGGTGCGAGGAGAGCCGTGAAGAGCAGTGTGAGAGGAAAGAGGGAAAAATTAAAGTTAAATCTCAAACAAATATGGTTTTACGTTAAAAGTTAATTCAGAGATTAATACTTATCGCAGAGACCTGCGGTTTTTTGTTTCATACTCTCAATGACCTGCCCTACAATTGATAGGCGCTATAATTGTGATTTCTTGTTGTTGGACGATGCTAGACGAGTCAAAACATTTGATCATTTTAAAGTCAAGATAACTACGCTTTTGCGACCATTATTCAAAATTTTAGTGCCTATCAATTGTAGACCAGGTCATTGAGAGTACGTAACAAAAAACCGCAAGTCTCTACAATGAATATTAACCTCTGAATAACCTTTGGCGTAAACCCATTCCTTATGGGATTTTAGCATTGCACTTTCCTCTCTATATGAGCGTTAAAACAAGATTGGTAGATCTTAGATCTTTTGTTTTCTATAGCTGATGAAGTTTAAGTTCAATAATCTTGTTACTTGTCAAGGCTCGTGAGCAACAGATGGTGAAAGTGTTGTTCGATGGGTAATAGGAAAAGTTTCTTAAACTTAAGGTATAGTTATTTACTTGAGAATTAAGGGCTCTGTGGAGCTGTTAACTGGCATTAGCTGGAATGCACGTGGAGCTTGTGTGGCTGGTGGGCGGCCACAAGGGGTGCTACCCTTTCTCTGCTACCACAAAGGACAGGGTAGCAAGATTATAGGCAAACGCAAAATCATAAGCCAATCTGTGTCATTTGATGCTCCCACACACATTTCGCATGACTCAAAGTCCCAGTTAAATTTAAATTATTCAGACTCAATCGCCATGTTGCTTCATTTCATTAATTCATATTCCACATTTTAGGGCGTATCAAGGGCAAGCTAAACCAAACCACATCAAAACGGTCACGAATCACAGAATGCCTTTGAAATTAGGCACGCAATTGAACAAGTGTCTACATATTAGCACTTTTGGTTCGGTACTTCAAAGGAAAGCTCGACTGTCTCCTGTCTCCAGCACAACATAGGCCTATAATCCACTGTCTAGGGTGGGTTTAAGGGTTTTAGATCATTTGGGGCTGACGAATTTGTACTCCGGTGTTTTTTGGGTTTCGAGATGCATTTTAAAGCTTAAATTAGGTACTAATTAAATTAAAAGCTTAAATTAGTGGTAATCACTTTGCTTACTTTTTCTCTAACTGGCTTAAGTAATTATTGACTTAATTGGTTTCACAAGTGATTGCTCTAATTTTATCTTCACTTAAGACCACTGTCTAGGGTGGTTTTAAGGGTTTTAGATCATTTGGGGCTGACGAATTTGTACTCCGGTGTTTTTTGGGTTTCGAGATGCATTTTAAAGCTTAAATTAGGTACTAATTAAATTAAAAGCTTAAATTATGAGTTGGGAATTTAATAGATTGTTTTATTCCAGCCAATTTCTAACCTACATTTTTAATTAAAATTATAATAATAAAAGCAATTACCGATAATTTTCAATAGGCGTCATGTCATCATAAAAAAGTATTTGGGGAGTATACAGCAGCAACCGATCTATCGGGATTTAGTCCTGGAATTCGCACATTATATTGAACGACCAATTTATTTGCCTGAAATGTCCGATACGAAATTGACCGAACCTGGCTGTAAAAGTCCTTATTATAAAACAGCCCGTCAATTCCATAATCCATCTTTGAAAAATTAGCCACGCCTTGTTCTCAAATCTTCCTTTTGAAGTTATATATTTAACAAGGGTAACAGTTCAAGGTTACAGGCACTGGATCACCTGAAAGCTGAATGAAATGCAAATTTTCCTTTGTTGCATCATTCATATATGCTCATAGGCCGACATATGCTAAAGCTAAGTGATACATTTACATATTTTATTATATGACGACTGCAATTGAAGTTCAAGGCAAATTTTCCATTGAGAACAGTATAGTAGCAATCTCGAAATAGGGCTGATAACGAGATAGGAGATCACTGGAATGAACAGAGAGAAAACCCGGGTAACCATCTCGGATATCCGCTCAGTCTCCGGCAAGCTAGATACGGGGGAGGACTCAATTTTCCGGTTCGCTAAAATCTACGGAATTCCTACGACAATAGTGATTATGCTGTATAAAAAAATAACGCAGTAGGTTAATTTAATCGGATTGATAGTATGACGATTTTAAATTCAAAATGAGACCCTGTCTCAGAAACAAGGTATTAAGGCTGTGCTGCACGAATATATTTTGGAATTCGGGCTGGTTCTTCGTGGTAGTGG
>VNWX01001185.1:0-16275 GCA_009869905.1 Ceratophysella communis
TTAAAGCATTTTTAGAAAATTTGTTTCTGCGAATCAATTTCTTCCGCAAACTAAATCTAACGGGATTTACTGATGAAATATGCAAACTGCACGAGCGTAGACTGCTATTCCAACAGATGGAATAACATTTGCAAAGCAGATGTCCATATTCAGACGACATATGCCGCGTGATTAGCCTGCTTATAACTAATTTAATAAATATACCTGAGGTGCTAATGGGAAAATCAAGTCTAAGTTGATAATCAAGTGCCAGACAAATTTATTAACTATTATTAGACCTTGTGGAGTTCATGCTCAGTTACCTCAGTTGATTCAACTCGACCTCATGTCGATTCTGGGTTTGCTGAATTGGCAGCTGCGGCTTCTGTTGCGGTGTGATTAGCTGGGGTAGGAAAACTGAGTCTTCGCGTTTCCGTAGAATGGCACTCAAGTATTGACTTTGTTCTGTAAATTTGCACAGAAAGTTTTCCAACGACCCGCAGTCAAACAAGTAGCAACTTCCGGCTTGCTGTAATTAGATACAATTTGAATTAAGAAGTGTTGCTGAATGGTGCCAATTTGCGCTAGAAAATGGCGTGGGGATAACGCATTTTCATAAGCTCCTTAGCGACACGGTTTGAACGAATTTTCGATCTTCGAATCGTAGTATGTGGAACCAGAACGGCATTGATTTGCTACAGGTATTCTTGTTTCTGTAAACCGCATTTAAAAAAATCCAAATCCAACGCTACAAATAATTTTTTAAGACCTTGCATTTCCATTCAACAATCTTATTGTTGAAAAATAGCTTTCAAAAAGTCGAAAACCTTAGCACTTTTCCTTTCAGACCTGTCAGTGTTTTCATTCAAATATTTGTTTCGCCTCAAAAAATTTAAAGAATGCAAGCGAGTAGATAATACAATCTTTGTACTAACAGAGCACATTTGAAGCATCATTGTCACTTTTATCTAAGGAATTTATCTTAAGACCACGTAGTATTACTCCATATCCACGTCTCAAAATTACAGCAAATTGCTTGGCTGAAAGTTCCCGTAATTGTGACAAAAAATCATGACAGACAGACAGACGTAAGACGTAGATGCAATATATGAGTCTTGGTCATATTTGACAATAGATTAGGAACTTTTTGTTCTGAAACTTTGAGACAAGGCACTTTACTGAAGTGCTATTCTCTGTTTCTGTCGAGAATGTGTTTACGAAGTAATTGAATCATTGAAAAGCGAAAATTCTTAAGATATGTGTTATCAAAGTCACATTCTTGGTGTCAAAATATTCTTTTCAAAATACTTGGTGGTCTCTATTCTTTCAGATAACTTGAGCTTTGCTGAAAATTTCTGAAACGTGAAATATAACACGGCGTACGTAATCATAAATACACTCATTTGAACGGCATTTGACACACGAGTGTAATACCTTTCCACGCACTGAAGGCCAGTTAAAATTTGGAGTGGGCACTTTCCAATTTTCAATGAATCGTGACTTATTATCGATGTCTGCGTGTTTTCAGATTAAATACTATGACATGTGCGTTATCGTGATTGACTTGCTATGAGCGTCATTTGGCTCTATCATTTTCATCAACGTGTTTAAAAATTGTTCCTTAAAGTTTAATTGAAGCATGCACGTGAAAGTACTCTCAATCACTAGGCTTGTCTAAAAATTTCAACTATCGCAAATGGTAAATTTTTGCCATTATCGAAATGATGCTAGCTTAGCGTTGACGTAATACGAAGACGTATATGATTTAGAGCGAATTAAAAAAATAATAACAATTTTAATTGGGTCAAATTTGATATATGAAACGTTACAAGACAGTATATATATGACGCTGTAAGCGACCGGATGATGATGCATTTGTGCAATTAAAAATAATTTTTAAAGTAAAACTGTGGCATAAAGAGGGCTGAATAAAATCGATCGCCTCATTTTATTTACCTTTTCTTCATAAGTGATGAGATTACAATGTGGTGTCCTACAGCAAAGTCGTAGACACTCATCCTTGGACTTGGCAACTTGCCCCCAATTCAGTGACATTAAGATAACGTGCCCCGTTGCTGAGAGAGTCAGTGGTACGAATAATGCTACGCTCACTCATTTCAAAGCTGGATAAACAGAGCTGGTCATCAAAAAAGTTGAGGTTACTGAACCCCCCGCTGTTTCCACTGATAACTTCATTCCGCTTCGAGGTTTGAAACAAATTGGAATTCGTTTCGCCAAATGGTAGAGCCGCAAAGTAGCAGAGTATGACTAGTGATAAATTGGAAAGACGACCGGTGACTCGGAGGGATTGAAATCGGAATACTTTGGTAGAACTGCACATGATGACAACGGGGTTAATTAGAAACAATGGAATTAACCTATAAAATTCGGCACTGCTTCAACTATGAAAGTGTTGTCGAAAAGCGTGTCAGAAGACTGAAGGCGGCTTCAGTATGTCCTGTCCTGGCTGACGCATTCGTATGGCTTGTCTTACATCGAAGCTCGGATGTGGAAAGCTCAATCCAAGCAAATCTTGGAATCCTTTCCTCTGTTCTCCGACCCGAATTCGGGTTATAGTCGGGTGTGGAACTTTCACGATTAAATGACTAGTGATAAATTGGAAAGACGACCGGTGGCTCGGAGGGATTGAAATCGGAATACTTCGATAGAACTGCACATGATGACAACGGGGTTAATTAGAAACAATGGAATTAACCTATAAAATTCGGCACTGCTTCAACTATGAAATTGTTGTCTAAAAGCGTGTCAGAAGACTGAAGGCGGCTTCAGCATGTCCTGGCTGACGCATTCGTATGGCTTGTCTTACATCGAAGCTCGGATGTGAAACACTCAATCCAAGCAAATCTTGGAATCCTTTCCTCTGTTCTCCGACCCGAATTCGGGTTATAGTCGGGTGTGGAACTTTCACGATTAATCAATAATTCCCAACGTGCCTTTCCGAGTTTTTCGTTTCAAGAATGACATCTCATGGTGGCACATTGTAACACTGACATTTCAATGTACCTTCCAGGAATCTGGACCGAATAGGCTTGCCTACTGCCACTAGCCATGTAAACCCTTATTGGGTGTCCGTACGTAGTCGACCATTTAATTGTATTTAGAGCGCTTCATTTGCGAAAAGTCCGATTATTAGACCCTTCAAAAAATTTTAAGCAAACGCACTGATTTGATGTGTTTAAATAAGTGGAAATACTACTAGCAATATAACGTGATTTCGCTTTCTGCTTTCCTATATTGATGCATAACACGTCACACGATTAATATGTCAAAAGTTATTCATGCCGATAACTTGTGTCCTTATCGTGACAAGATTCACGATTATTAAGATCGCTTCTGGCGTTCTTCAAATATGCGACTGGGCACGCTACTTAGGGTGGAATTAGACATATAATTAGGAAGCATACCTTACAACAGCTTACGGGTAATTCAGCCTCTTTGCATTTGGCCTTTGAAGTGAGCTTCTACATTTTGGTCACGCAAAATGTTCAAGATGCTTCGTACCTACTTATATGGTTATATGATTTTAATTGTATTAATTAGGTATTCGAAGTATTCTGTGCTTCAATGCCGTATAAGATTTAGCGATCAGGTATCTGATACTCTGTGGATTATTCTCATAAAGTGTTATAAATATTTTAGTCACATATTCCGTTCAGGCCACGACGAATAAACTATGTAGATAGCAATGATAAGGGTATAAATCGAACTCTGCTCTGCCATTGCATTGGAAGATGAGCATCTATACACCAGCAGTATAAATGCTTTCATCGCAATTAAACCAAACGTAAGCCAACCTAAACGCAGTCAACAATAATACCACGCTACATACCGAGGCTTAATTCAGGGGAACAGCATCTGAGTGCTGTGCTTTGACTCGCAAATTCTATTGTTGAAATAAACTCCCCAAAATCATAGCGAAGCGAAGGTCAGTCACCAGACAAGAGCAGTAGCCACGTAACCGAGGAGTTTCACGAATCACGAAGAGTGCATGTTGAATTAAAAGCCATTACGTAACAATACGAGCTCATCCGGACTTTGAGATGATCTGGGGAAGCATGAAGCATATATATTTATATACATAGTCCGTGTGTCTATTAGCTCAGATGGACTTCAATTTCTTGTATGAAAAAATACTCTGTTCTAGTACTACACACTCCGAACGAACGCTTTGTACACATGATGATGGTAGTAGGTTCACAGCAAAGAATAGCCATGAAATTTCCCGTTCGAGCATTGCATTGTACGAAAAGAATATGTAGGAGCTGAAAGGGGAGTCAAGCTCAAGTTCTGTGCCTATACGGCAGTTTTAGTAATCCATTGACCGTGCTCAGGTCCTCTCCTCGGAAAACTAGCGTATGGAGAAAGACCTAAAATCCGAAAGTTCCAATAGTTTATCATTTCACTCAATAATGCGGCTCAATTAATTGACAATATTTAAATTAAGCTACTTTTGCTCACTGCAGCAAGTAGCGATCCATTCCGTGCCATTAAGAAAAAGAAAGAATGCGTCTTGCTCAAATTTCAAAAGTCCCTTGAAAGTATTTCTAATCCCTAGTGTCTTGCTACAAGAGTTAAGTCTGATTTTGGTTGAATATTCCTATTTTCCCTGTCATTAGACGCCGATCAAAGGAGTTTTCAAAATGGAGTGTGAAGTGACCTCTGCGGCTTACAATAACGGCGGCAGCCGTCCGATCAATGGAACCACTGGCAGCACATCGCCCATCATTGGCCACACGATCAATAACAGTGGTTCTCGGAACTCGAGCGAGTCCACAGGCTCGGCCAAGTCACAGCTCCATGTTGACTTCATTGAAAATGGAGAGGTTAAAGAGAAGCGTGAGAAGTACTTGACGGCTAAATACGGAAGTCATCAGATGAGTCTCATTCGGAAACGACTCTCGGTCGAAATGTGGCTTTATGATGAACTACAGAAGCTGTATGAAGACGAAAAGGTATGGCGTCGTTTTATATTATTCTATATGTCACTCAATACGAAATCATTTGTAAGGTACATGTTTCTCGAAAAATGCGAATAATCCCGATAAATGTTGACCGAATCGATGTATAACGTATAACGAGTTCTGGCTGCATAGCCATGACCTTCGTAACCTAAGCCTGGCAAAGGCACCGTATGACTACCTTAGTACTGAATGAATTATTCGAATAGATCCATCAAATACTTTTATTGAATTGCATTTCGGAAGGACCAATGAAAAATTTGAATTTGTCTTTTCGTTCGATAATGATGGTTTCGATAAAAACACGTACTTCCACTTGTATTCCAGAGCTAAAATTTATTGCACGCTATTGATTTTCCGCCGCGCCTATAATGTCAGACATTTATGCTGTCTTCATTTCTGCCGGTAATTGTTTTATTGATTTATTACCGTTTTATTAGCTTGGCCTTGTTATAGGAAATCGAAACAGTGTAATCACGTCCATGTTCACCTTCAATGAGCGATTCTTTGGCATGTGTCATGCTAATAATGCATGGTGCTCTGCGTGTGCGGGGTCGAGTTCTTAAATATATAGATCAGCAGAATGGTCTGGAACCGAATCAAGGAAGATTATTTGAGCTTGTCTATATATCATTAGCATTAGCTTTCTTATTGCCCTCCTTCCTGCGTCAGCTGGGTGTCTAGTAAATTATTAACGCTGATTCGATTTTCGACTTAACGTGTATAGCCTATTGATTTCGGATTCCGGGTTGAATGTTAAATGTTGAATGTCAGACGTATAGCTTGACTGCTTTCGAACAATGCTGGCAGGAAAATTTCACAGGTTCTGAAATTTCCTATTAAATACAAGACGAAACAAAGCGTTACATATACCTTATACATATTCTAATATGTTAATTTATTCGACCCCGTGCTTCGGAATACGATACTAAATAGTCGGGTAATACAAATGCTTAGAGGTAAAGATTAGTGACTAATTTAACGATGCATAGCGCTAGACCTAATTATTCAGTACACTTTTAGCTTGAAAAGAAGCTTGAAGCAATAGAATTTGTCAAATATTACCCTGCTACGGTGACACATCCTGAAAATTCAAATCAGCTCATTAGCCACGGAGATATGCGCTGGAGGTGTCGGGTACTTGGCATTGACAATTGGCATATGCTTTCTATTGCAATTGGCTAGTCGACAACACAAACACGGGTTTCGCATTTCGTTTATCGTCCCGAGCGGAAACCACTTTGTCTTTGAATAGATTAGCTATTTTGTCGCGTCTTCCGTCCTCCAGCTGGCAGTGAACATGAACATAAACATAACTTCAACAAGCCGTTTCAAATTTTAAACCCAGAATCAGGAAGCATTTCCTACGCTGAACGACGCCATTGCTGTTTTAATGCCTGGTAGTCTGGTACTTTTTTTTTGGGTAAATAAACCTTTGCATCTGGTAAACCTCTACGGGTACATCCCGACCCCTACAAACGTACCGAAGCTTATAGCATGTAATTAATGCTGTTTGATTTATAGCTATACAAGCTAATTGTTGGGTGATCGTATTGTATTCCGTATTTATGATCTCGCATCTCGTCACGCGACGACACATGATATAATTGTACAAACAGGATGATAAAGCAGTTCTCCTTTTCAAACGACATCAATTGTGGGTACATGTTTGCAAGAAAGTCCAGATGGTATAAAACCATTTTAATTTTTTTTTTCAAGTACCTATAGCGTTTGTTTTCGCTATAACTCGTGTGACTTGACATACAGACGTGTAACTCTCTGCCTCAAGAACAATTGATAAAAGCCAGATTTGTCTTTAGGGTCATGCAAGGTCAAGTGGAATCGAATTAGGCACGAAGAGAAGGCACTTTTAAACGAATTTGCACCTGCTGTATATAATAGCTCAAGCTCAATGTCAAGAGTAATTATGTGGAATCAAAGAAGTGCTAATTACGTTTAGTAAAATCAGGAAATAGATACGAGTGTAAAAAAGGGCATATCCATGCTGAGCATGCATGAGCATATTATGCTCCTTTTCTGCAAACTTCCAGATTCGAAATTTAAAATAATTATGCTATGATTCATCGCATGATTATTTCCATTCCATTTTAAATATTTAGCTTGAATTTGAAAACTGTAACTTTTGAGAAGGCTATATTGACACGCGAGTTATCATAGTTTTTTGGTTCCGTGTTAAACTTCAATGTTTTTACGAGGTGACTGCAAAGGAGCCAGAACCATTTAACTTCTGGAAATTAGCTCCTTGCATGTACTTCCGAAACCCATTAAACAAGTATTTTGCAGATTAAAAAGTAATATGCGTGTACACTTAAACCCTTTACGACAAAAAACACAAAATTTTATGGGATCGAGGATTCCATTTCCCATGATGGCCACAGGCTGCGCCAGGAAGCTAAGTGAGACGAAAACGATTAAAATGTTACCCAAACATTTTTATGGCTATTAACTTTATTTCCTTTAATTATTTTTTACAAATACATAAAATGACAAAACCTTGTTCTTGGAATAGATAATAGAAAGATACTCTAATTATTACATAAGAAGTTGTAAGAAACTAATCACTCCATAAGGCAGTGATTCAAAGGATTAAAAATTATCAAATTAACGCGAAGCTTGGGTTTTTCGTGCACTTACCTACCAATACCATACAGCGCATCGTATAAGTATTTCCCCCTTGCCAGGGAACAGGGAAAGCAGAAAGCACCTGATTCATCGTAAGTTCAAATCGTGTCGGCACCAGGTACCCAAGGAGTTCAAAGATAATAGAATTTAATTATATTCTTCATTATACCGGAATATGGCAGGACAGGGGTAAGGGGTTTGAATTGATTACGAGCGTGTGTCCATTGTCTTAATACGGAAGGTGTAAGGTCGTCCCATGCATAATTCAAGATTAAAAACTTGTTGATAATCCCTTCTTGGCTGAAGATTATGCACATCTATCTCATTTCTGACTGACGTGGATTTGACAGTTCAATTAAGCTTCCTGACACTAACCCATAAATTTTTGCATGATCGTTATTGTTCCGATGTTTGTCATGTCACGCGTCACGAGGCGTCTCAGGTCTCATAGGTGCCGTAAGTGACAGGCCACACAATGCAACTGCAATTGTTGTCTTTAAAATTCAGAGTATCCATCCAAAATGTGTATTCGTACAATTAAAATTAAACAAGCATTTTTGTCAATTCGAAGCATGATCCGAAGTGAAGCTTCCTATTCAATTTAAATATTATAACAATAGGATTAAAATGTGATTTAAAAATATATTTTGCGCGTTTACTTTTCAATTAGCTCTTTCTGACTCGAATTAACGTACGTAAGGTAAATCCCTAGATTTTTCTGCATTGTAGCAAAACGGAAACCTTGTTAGCTTTATAGTGGCAATGCTCATTAAATGGGTAAATAAATATTAAATCATTGACTTCGAGCCTCCGCTTCCAATTTAAATAAGTCATAGCTTTCAAGCGAAATTTGAAAAAAAAAGATTTCACAAAGATTTTTCAGTTCCGAATCGAAGCCCCGTTAAAAAAAACTTGTACAAATGCTCTATATAATTTCCTGAAGATGAGTGGATAAAAAGAATTCTGCCATAAGCATAATTTAATTCTAGTTAACTTGCGTAGAACAGGATAGGTGCTGCTCTGTTTTGACTCCGACTCCAAGGTAGTTAAAGAAACTTGAACCGAATATAACGATGTATTTTTTCGCATTCTAATGATATTTGATAAAACCCTAATTGATGCTGACCACACATTTACCTAGTCCTGCCACGCCTCTGCGCATAAATTAAAGTTGGATTTTAAGTAAATCGAATTTCTACTTAATTGTGCTATTATCAGACCTATAATTGCTTGGTAGGCATGTTTAGCATTAACAGGTCACACGCCTTGTGCATTACAGCTGATTAACCACTTTAATTGCTGACTGATTTAATGCAATCTCTCCAAGTTTCAGAATATTACGTTCTGAATTTAATAGACAGGCTACCACGCCTGCTCTATTTTCCTATAATTAAAACAGAGCCATAATTTACTTCAGAAACAGAACTTAAGCTGTGAATTGCTAATCATATTACGTAATGTACTTCAATAACTTTGGGTGTGTGTGTGTAGGTAAGGTACACAGTACACACACACACTTTTAAATATGTCTGGGCCTGGGGCGTGTTTCTGTAACGAATGTCGTTTCGTTAACGTGACGCGTAATGTACTTCAATAACTTTGGGTGTGTGTGTGTAGGTAAGGTACACAGTACACACACACACTTTTAAATATGTCTGGGCCTGGGGCGTGTTTCTGTAACGAATGTCGTGTCGTTAACGTGACACGTTACAGCATTATTGCTATCCGAAAATGGAAAATCAATTTCCGATTTCGACATACTATAATCTTACATGATAATAGACTAACATGGAACCCGACGCTTGACGTTTTACTGTGTTAGTTACAATATTTGAGCCAATCCATTAATTTTACTCGATTATGCAATGTTAAAGCGAGTAATCTACCTATGTAGCATCACCGTTTACCAAAAAAGCTGCAACTTACTAACAAAAATGATTTTTTTTAATTTGCTTAGGAAGTTTCCTCAACCACCCATGACGTTGAAATTGACTTGGATGAAGTTTTAGACATGAATGGAGATGGAGAGCGTCGCAAGTTTCTCAAGTCCCTTCTCACTGACGCAAAAGAAGTCCCAAGATGTAGTCAATGTAAGTAGATCAAAGAGAAAATCCCAATTCCCAATCATAAATTATTAAACATTGATTGACCTAATTTCTAAGCTATAGTTGGCCTTGGAAGTTAGCATTGAGGATTGTTTTCATAAAGTTCCGCGTCGCGTGCTGCTGCGTGTCATTAAATATGTCCTTATTCAGTATTGTCCTAATCTGACTCCTGAATTTTGTTCTAATTTTCAGAAATTCATTGACGAAGTCATTGAGAAAGCCAAAACGTTGTAATGGTAGAGCCAACTAAATACTCAAGAGAAAAGGAATCCTGTACGGGCTGATCTCCGAATGTCATCCTAAATGATGAATAAAACAGAAAATCAGAAGACTAGCACTATACATTATACCAGCTAGGACGAGGACAACCCTAACCAAAAATCTTCACATATTCATCTCAGCAATTTAGCCACAATACACACAATAAAATGTTTTCCAGTATAAAAAATATTATGAAATTAGACTGACCAAGCACATTCTAAGCAGCACAGATCAAGATTATAAGAAATATGCCTAAAACCTCCTAAATTGTTGGCCTCCGAAGTCGTACAGATGCAGAATTCACAAAATAGACATGACCAGTTTGCACCGAAAATAATTAATTACTAGCTTGAACAATGACAGCGCGCTTTCGTGTAGTTATGTGATGCGATGCAGCCTCAGTGTTACATCTCTGTACTTTGTGAAAGAAGAATTAGGTAGTGTTGTTCTATTCACTGCTGCTATTTCCTTTTAATCTTCGAGTCTATTTCAGGAATTGAGAAGATAGATAATTGTCATTACATAAAAAACTTTGAGTGGCTTAAACTCGTGTAACATTTTATTCTTTGTAGCTGTACTATATATTACATCAATGATCTATACATAGCATTCAACAATTAAAATATACTAGGTACATGCTTTTATGTTCAAATAATTTTCATGTATCGTTCGTCGTTCGTTTGTTAGTACAACTTGTTTTTAACGAAATTGTAAATAAAGGAAATAAATGTTGCGTAAAAGCGACTTAACTAAATAATTTCACAGCACTTGATTTCATAAGAACTAAACGATATTTTATGCTCGAATACTTATCCAGCGAAAAAATCAAGCATACTCTATTCACGGGCTTTAAGTATTCATTATAGGTAACTACAAATGAGCTAGATTTACACACAAATAAGGATTTAAAGCTACAAACTGTTACTTGTTAGCCTTTAACAATGGATGGAGGCAAAAGTATGTCAAGTTTTGGTATAAGCATTAGGTTATGTAGGTACATTCAAACAGAAACCTACCAACAGCAAAACCAGAATTCGCGCAATCAGTCCAATCATGTTACCCATAATAAAATGTATAGATTTTGTTTATAGGGTGGTTGACAGAGCTATTTGCTGTTCGTCATTTTGTCAGAATTTAAAGCAGTAACTTTTGTAAAGTTATAGCTGTTAAGTTCTATTTTCGAATGAAGCTTAATGTTAGGTTATATTAATGTCCCAATACTGTAGTTCCATACCCCACTGGATTAATAGGAGAATCAGAATACTTTTACAAATAGTTAACACCAGGAGTAGTTTTTACTTTATCTTTAGTATTCAAGCAGAGAAATTCTTACTATGTTTATTTAATTACTGACTGAGAGATGAGCACGGGCAGAGTTGGAGAATAAATTTTAACCGAGAAGTCTTCTTTTACTGCATTTTGGAGAGTTCAAACTTCGTAGAGATGAGCTCCTGTAATTCGAACATACGTAAGTACAATAATTATTGTTCTGAGCGGACCCCAAAGAGTTACATAGTAGAATAGAAAAATATTTACATCTTCAGAGTCCAAGGCCGGTAGATCACCCTCCCCAAAGTCTGCAGGCATGTTTTCTTGCATCCATTTGAGATCATCATCCTGCAATAAATAACGAAAACGAAATCCAAACGTTGTATTGTACCATTCCCGGCATGACAAAAACAAAGCAATGCATAAAAGTAATCGGAGTCAAACTTACGATATCATTGTGATTTCGGTGTTTCTTCTTTTCACCAGTTCCTTCCTTCGTTCTAAGCTTCATATTTCGAGCTGCACAAAAAGAAATGCATGTATGAGAAACAAGGATGTGCATGAACAGAGGTAACAGAAACAGAGGTAACAAAACTGGTGAAATCATAACTGATATGATGACATACCGAAGGCTTCGTTTACGACAAGTTCTTCCTCATCATCATCAAGCAAATCGACTAGAGGACTGAAAGAGTACCTAAATATAGGCGAGAAAATAATTATTAAACCTCTTCATTTCTGTACGAGCACAAAACACAATAATTTTTTAACGTTAGAAAATTTAGTTGGGTTTCATCATATTATATTCCTATAACCTGGCATTCATTAGAAATGAGTTCATACCTTGCGTTGTTGTTAGTTGGCCGAAATAGAATCATGATGACCAAAAGGATGAGGCAAAACTGGACGTGCCAAAATGCCTCATCAATCCAAATGTCTTTCCATTCCTGAAGGCAAACCGGAGTTTTCAAGAACTTAATCGACCAAATCATGAAAGCAACTGATGCAATCACAGTGAAGATTAAAGTATTTGTGAAGTCACGGTACAATGCAAGCTTGACTAGATTACTAGAGAATATAACAGTTTCAAAAATTAAAACATAAGTCGACTAAATCTTTCAAACTGTGCACGTGCACGGAGTCGGAAAACGAATGTACCGGCGCAAACGCAATGTCCTTGTCGTTGAGAGTAAAGACTGGAAGATCCACCAACAAATGACCGCGTCCAAAATCGACAGAGGAATTCCTGCCATGACTGCTTTTGAAGATGGACCATTTACGGGGTGAAATACTCTTAAAGTCGCCTCGGTAGAAGCCAGCATGAAGTATAGGGCTCCAACAGCAACGAGTTTATGGAGTGTGGACCCGAGTCGTGGTCTAATAATAATCATATACAATACACATAATTAAAAATTTGTAATAAAAACGCAAGGCAGGAGAACTTACTTAACAATTCCGAAGCCAACGCTGACAATGACAATGAGCATTCGGGCAACTGTTCGCTTAGCAGCGGAGACAATCTCAGCAAAAAGTACAGCACCAGCAACAGAAATCCCCGTAGAGTTGATGCTTTGATATTCAGCATAAAACATCGCCTGGAATTATTGATTCAGATATAAGGCTATTGTAAGAAGCACAGTAAAGTTTTAAACTGTTTCAGAAGACTAATAATTGCAAATTCGTTCAGTTCAGTACCATTTCAAGCATCCCCAGGAAAATCACGCCTCCAATCCAGAACTGAAGGCGAAGAAGATCTCTCCATTGACAGAAAGACATTACCAACCAAGAAAGCCCGAACACAACGTAAATCAAACACATGCCGCCATAAAACTAAAAACATTATAAAAACAATGAAAAGTTTCACATCGTAGCTCGTAACTTGAGTATGGGCCAGACGAAAAGTTTTGTATTTCCGTGAGTACTGAAAGGAATTAAGAAATTACATGGAGCAACGGATAATCAGCTGCAGAGAGATAGCCATGCGGGGATTTCATTTCCACCGATACTAAGGCTTCAAAGTTGATAGTATTCGGAGCAATGACTTCCGGGTCTTGCGATATACGCAAAATCATAATGTAAACACCATCGGAGGGAACCGTAAAGATTGGATCTTTGGTGTATCGCTGGAATAAAAAACTACAGTTAGCACATTTTGCATAGACAAGTCAATCATATTATATTATTATTTCTGTATTACAACGACGGATTCCGCTGGTTTTTGTGGAGCGCGCTCTGCCGTGGCCGTTTTGTTATCCATCACTGATCCATCGTTTTTTACTGCGTACTCGGGCTAAAATTCAAAATTTTTAAGTAAGCGATCTGAGCAAAGTCAGAGCCTTTCAGCAGAACTTTGCAAGTAAGAAATTATAGATAAAAACATGTGTAGTATCTGTGAGCAATGCTAGGATGTACTTACCAAACTAATTGAAGAGTCGCATCGATGGATGTAAGGTTGAGCTGGTGTGTAAATTGACGGGTCTGGGTAATTATCGATTTCGTAGAATTTAGAGCCTGGACTTTCATAATAACGCTGCCAAGCAACTTTCCGTTCATTGTAATCCTATAAATAAGACAGAAAATGATGAAGGTTGATCGGACACGGACATACTTAACTTTAGTGCTAATGCATAACTTGTAACAAAAAAGTACAAACAAATAAACAAAAACAAATTGTTGTTAACTCACCAAGAAATCAAGTTGCGTGTACTCCTCCCAGCACTTAGATTCTCTCATCAGCCAATTGACCTTAACATTCATTTCTGAGTTTGACTTGCATTTAACTGAACAAAGTAGCAAGATTATTATACATACAGAAAAGCTCTTAACACGTGTAAAAAGAAACGACTTTACGCATAATGCATAATCATAAGTTTAAATCCAGGCGGTAATGAATATTTTGAAAATGGATACTTACTATCCACGTAAATAGATGAGTTGGCGAAAAGACTTTTGTAAATTCCCCAATAGTTCTCCGTCTGAAATAAATTTAAATTACTAATTAGACACACAGCGTCAAATACCAGCCTAGAAACGAGTTGTGAAAAACTAAATATTTTTAAAGGCCGGCCAGTTTTAACCTTGTAATAGCACTACAACTCCTTAAACCTTAAACACTATTGATTCATGATTTGCTGAAACATTCAATACATATTACCTGATTCAAAGTAATAGCCCATTTTCCTTGTTCTGGGAAAGCAGAACACAATACCACAAACTGCAGGTATAGCAGTAATGACCGGCTCAAAGCCGGAAAACTCATTGTACGGAACGAACCTGCCGCGTCGTTGAAGAGATCTGAAATACAAGATGCAAGAATAAGAATAATAAATAACAATACTATCATGATATGCCACAACTAAAAATTATTTCAAAAAAATTTTAATGCACAATGATATAGGTACATTTACCATTTTAACTTGGACGGTCAACAGTCAACAGTAAAGTGGTTACAATACTGAGAAAAATTACAGCGCACAGGTTTATTGTGTACCCACCTTCATGCTATGTATTATAGCGTACAACGTGCAAGTGGTTACAATACACTAATTTTTCACAGTCATCGCCGTCATCGGTATTGTAACTTGTAACCAACTACATCTATAATAGCATGGTAGCGGTTACAGCAATAAACTTGAACTTCTCACCGCTGTCCCGAAAACTGAATTTTAACCTCTCCAATTAAAATCCGAGCTCGCCTCATCTTAGAGAGATGAGGCGAGCTCATTAAATCCGATCCCTTATAGACTCTATACATACCTATATTACATTTACTAAGACTAATGACATGAATGGCTAAGCCAGTCACTGACAGTTCCCTGCATTACACATTACCACTCATGCGCATACAGCCACATGCAATGCAAAGGAGCATCTTCAGGTAACGTAGTACTTAATGAGCTCGCCTCATCTCTCTTAAGACGTAGTACAGTCAAAAGTTGACAGCACCAGTCTTCAGGTAGGTGTATGTAGGTGTTCACAGCTGACAGCTTAAATCTTAGAGTGTACAGTACAGTATTGTATATTCTAAGGCTTAAATTAAGAGTAGATTACATACATTGACATGACATTAACATTAAACATTTCTCACCTGCGCTGCGGCCTATGACCTTCACCTTTAACCAATCGTGACAATCGTAACTCACAGATGACAAACAGCTGACAGCTGATAGCAGTTGAAATTGACAGCCAACAGCCAAACGGATTTCAGTTGACAAGTGACAAGTTTGACTTGACTGTAAGTGCAATCCGCTGCTGTTTTTCGACGAATGACGTCATCGCAGAAATTCTGAATTCGAAATGCAGAACAGATTACAGGCGTGACTGACCTTTCTTGCTCGCGGGCTTTAGCTCAAGCAGTTGTCTAACTGCGTCGCATTATTCGCGACTTTTCATCTCTATAAGTAATAAAGAAATTCTGAATTCGAAATGCAGAACAGATTACAGGCGTGACTGACCTTTCTTGCTCGCGGGCTTTAGCTCAAGCAGTTGTCTAACTGCGTCGCATTATTCGCGACTTTTCATATCTATAAGTAATATAAATCCGCTGTGCTGTCTGTTGTGGTTGTACTACTAAGATACTGCTGAGCTGACATGACAGCTGACTGTCGCGTCGTCGTTACGTTGTTGTCTAACGCAGTTCTACATTCAACATTAATGTAATCCCGTAAAGTGTTTAGTTCAGACATAGTTTTAGTTCGCATATGAATGACGTTAAAAGAAGCAGATATTACCGCGTACGACGCGGACAAGAATTAATCGTATTCGTAAATCGTAATTGATAATTGAGCAGTATTTAAGTTGTTGTAGCTTCTTCGCCTGCTTCAATTCAACTCTGTTTCTTTACCGAATCGACTTTTAAAGGTAGAATTTAGACTCTGCGAATATGAACTCAGTGGGGGTGTGGCTAAAAACCTGACTTTTCTGACTTTTCTGACTTTTCAAGTCTGACTTTTCTGACTTGACTAAAAACCTGACTTTTTGACTAAAAACCTGACTTTTAAAAGTCTGACTTTTCTGACTTGACTAAAAACCTGACTTTT
>VNWX01001186.1:0-16272 GCA_009869905.1 Ceratophysella communis
TAATTCACAAACCAGGAGTGACAAGCAATATTATAGCGTCTGTTACTGAGTGCTTGTGACTGTGACTTGAGTCAGTCATAATGCGCTGGAAAGGGTTTGAATTTGCTAGACAATCTAAGTTATGGATTTTCTTCGGAACGTATTCTCTGATTCTTAGAATCGAAATCGAAGCTGCTAAGTGCAGCTGAAATGAAAGTACTTGGTAAACAGGAACAGGATTTGCGTGTGATATCGATTACCAACAAGTTGGATGAACCTAAAGTGGCAACGGCAAATTCTTACTAACATCTGGTTAGGTCTCGTCAACCTTATCCTAGGTTATGCTTGCATCGTGTTCAAAATTAATACACTTTCTGTCGTAATATTCACAAACTCGCAGAAAAATGTTAGTCGCTCTAAGTTGTAAATACAAATTAGAACTACAAGCTCAACTTGGAGCTTGAAAGGTCGTCTGAATACTGTCAATAGATATCAATAACTAAGAATCCGAAATGCTAAGCGCTGAACGTGCGAAAAACCAGGCTTTTCTTCCTAGTTATAATTAGGAATCATGAATGAGTGCTGGTGCTAGTCAAACAATCAAAGAAGTGAATCATGCAACTATCGATTGTCCTCCACGTAGTACTTGTTTAAGTTAGCGGTTATTGCACCTGCATCTAACTAAGAAGACTAATGACAATAAGCGGAATCTGTCCTTTCATGTATATTGGGAAAGGTTAGGATGTTTTGTAGTACATTGGATATATTGTATTGGCAAAGTGCCAGCAGAACAGACTGGAAATGACGCAGGAAGAACTCTCCGATTCTGTTGTCAATGGCCGAATTACTGTGTATAGCTCATTCACCGATTTAACGAACAGGCTCGTGAGTTTTTAAAGAGCGTACTACACTACGGACTATGGAATATGGAACTGACCTTTTCTTTCTTCGCATTTCACTGTAACCAAATATTCAAGTCTTTGTTTTCAAATTGTACTTGCCGACATGATCAAAATTAGAATTTAAACAGGGCTCTAAGGCCTAAGGCGAAAATGAAAAACCTACGCATATCCCAGAATCCGCTAAATTATTTTACCCCGCGTAGTGCTTTGGATTTTGGATATCGAAACGCTGTGCTCACCACTCATACAGATTTCGCAAATTTAGTTGTAAGTATTTCATTACAATGAAATCAGAATACAGTGCAGCGTGCAATATTTGTGTCAGCAAATTTATTAACATTAGCCTTGAATTTATATCAATATTTACACTTCGCCCATTTTTTGCAAGTCAAGGTTTTTGGGTCTAATTTCCAAGGAAATACTTCCCAGGAATAATACAATGCTGCAATACCGATAGCGACGCTAACGCTAGCATAATAAATCTTCTTCGCTGTTCTTGAATCTTCTACATCATATAGCGCAATAGAAATAGAGAACCTAGGTTAGTAAGGCAAGTTTGTGGTTGATAGTTATCTCCTATTCGCTTTATCAAATTTCTCGGGAATTGCCGTCTGTACATCGTTTGAGTTGTAGCTTGTCCATTGAATTCGTTTCACTCAACTCAATTATCATATCATCTTCATCACTTACTTAACTCAAAGAACCACTGGCATGGCATCATTAACCACACGTGGGTCTGTTTTGATTTGACGCGTCTGTTAAAGTATACCTAACTTATGTGTTTTTTATTCTTTTGTTGAGCTTCAGTTTTGGCTGAAATCTCTCGAAACTTTCGATTGATTGTATTTAAATGTAGTTTCAAAATGTCTCTGGGAATTTAATTCTATTTAATTCGAATGATTGATCCAGTATGCTGTGGGTTATTTGTAGTCGAGTAGCTGTTGATATTTTACTGTAGACTGAAAACTTGAACGGGCATACAATCCGTCAATATAACGTGCCTATAAAGTCATAGCTAAGAATTTCCTGGAACTCGAATCGAATTTTGCAGCCAGAACCTGAAACCTGAACGGTATTCATTTCATATTTTTAAACCTAGCTCAGGCCAACATACCCCACACTCGTGGCTCTTCTCAAATTAAAAAACATGGTCTAGGTTTTATGGTTTAGGTAGGACCACAATCGTAGCATACTGCGTCTATATCTCAAACTTGAGCCTAACTATTTCCAAGAAAATCGTTACGTCAGTCTCTGATGTAGTTGTAGTAGTAGCAAGACGCGTTTCAGAATCTCCAAAAGTAAACCCACTAATCAAGTTTTATAAAAGCACAGCTAGAAGTTACATACAACATGCATAGCAGTGTTGGGAACTAAAAACGAGGCATTCAAAATCTTGTATATATGATGCACATGGAAAAGGTGTTGAATATTGAATTTGTTTATTTATGGTATATGGTGTACACGGCAAAAACCAAATGTCGAATGGGTAGAAATATATAAGACAAGTGCAAGCACAGTGTACCATGTATTTAATTCTAATGCGTCCTAGAATTTAATTACGAGAAATTAAATTAGTTTATTATGCACAATGATTGACAGGCTGGCTGAGGCATATAGAATTGTTTTGCATATTAGCCGGTTAGTTGGTTATTATTATGTAGGAAGTAATGTTTCGTGAATTAACTTTAACATATGCGCGTATGGATGGTGAACAATTGTACTGTCATATGTATAGGCTATCGGCGATGCGCGTGCTAACTGCTAACTAGCATTTGCATTTTTCTCTAAAATGCTGAATAGCATTTCTGAATTTTTGGAGCATTGCTATTTGCTATTTTCAAATGCCATAACGCCACATGGCACTGCGTATAAGTGTGCTGACGAGACCCTTGTAATTTGTTAACCTACATAATTTACTTAATCCGATGCACATAATTGTAGTTCCCGAGTTCGCGTCGTTATCATTTCCTTCAGTAGGAGTATTGTACTCCTGGTACTGATAGTATATCAAATGTGTGTGGGCAGATCTTCCATTCATGAATTGCTAATTTTGTAGTTTTCGTAGCTGGCGTGGCGTGTATGCAGATGATTAGAGACCCATAGTAAATTTGCTCTGTGTTAAGCGGAAACCTGCCGATTCATTATATATCTGTAAACTCTAGCTGGGATGATTAATGAGGCGTGTATTTCCAAGCTGAGTCATTTTTTGCACTTTTGTTTGTTCGGTCTATCCTATCTCTGGTCCATGTTTAAATTCTGCTATTTTATTAATGAGGAAACCCCTCCTGCTTGGAATAACTTATGAAACTTGTGCTGACTTGTCTTGACTGAGATGAGTATTTCGAGACTATGATTACATTTTACGTAGAAGCCAATGGTTTGGCTAAAAAGTCTTGGATTACGTAATATGTAACACTGGTATTATTTTACTTACTACGCTCACGCTCGTCCCGATAAAGGGATATACTGTAGTCTGTACGTCCGTCATAATTTTTATGTCAAATAGTCAACACGTGCAAGATTGTAAGCGTATACTGGTATTAATCTATAATGTGGTTTATAACAGTGTGTGAGTACTCTTCTAATTTCCTGATTCATGGCATTGTGGTATTTTGTTTATTTCCTTGCATTATTGGTTTAGTTACTCGTGGTAAGGTCCATGAGCCCCGTGCCGGCATTTTTTTCTGTTGAAAAATTTGTTTAAGCTGCTTTAGCATTAGGGTTCCAGTTTCCAGTTCTTTAGTATTTCATTTATTTTCAATTTTTCAAGCAAAATTCATTGGAGAAAACAAATTCCTTTGTAAAAAGGTTAAACCGGAAGACGCAGACTATTAGTGAGTGTGGAGTGTGAATAGCGAAGAGAGTAGATTTGTAACGGAAGTGTGATAGGATCGACGTAACACAAGAGAGACAGAGATTCAGTCATCGCATCATTCGAGACAGACGGCTCGGCTTCATTTCAAGGTATTTTTAGGCTCAGGAATTAGTGGTACTATTTTGTCGCTTTGGTCATAGAACTCAATTAAGTCATTTTTCAAAGAAATGGTCCGTGAGCTTGAGCCTAGAAACGGCTAAATTAAATTATTTACGATCTCTAAGAAATTCACTAGGTACTTCTGCAAATCTGGGATTACTGTTATTAAAGTTTTGCTATTGTATGCTGCGCTGATTATTCTGTTTATGGCTCATATAAATCGCGTAAATAATGTTTGTATTTAATTTATTTTTCCATTGTGGCCGTGAGACAAGGCAACACCTCAAGTCCGAAGTTAGAATTGTCCAGTAGACTGTAGACCACGTTCAAAAACGTTTTAAGTCTCAAATAAATGCCAGACACAGGTAAAGAAAGGGTTCATTTCATAATCTTTCACAGGTAGGTTAGAGTGGAGAACTTCCGATTTAAACAGGTCCTTCTGATTTCTGGTTTGGGCTAAAAAGCTTATCTGAAAGCTTAAATAAATCAGTTAGTTCTTTCCTGTCCATATTTTTTTAAAATGCATATTTCATATTTATGCGCTGGAGTATTTGGACCATGACTCGCCAGCATGCATTTTGAATGAACAACTGGATGTGGGAACAAGCCATATTACTATTTCCATTTTCCATCTATCATTTGGATTCGTATTTGTAGTTGGATTAAAGTCTTGCTGCGCTGGACTTGGTACTTTTGGCATGGCATATAGACAGACAGCCCATTAGACCGTGGAGTAGAGAAGTGAAAGATGACACCTACTGATATACATAGGATATGGTTCGGTTCGGTGTTCCGGATGAGAAAATCACATGCTCACTGTTCACTATAATTCAGTCAGTGTCAATTTCCTTCTACGAAACGTAGGGCATTGGGGTCTTATTAGTTTTGATCTCTAGCGAATTGGGATGCTTGTTTTAAAAGATGTGCATACCTGCATAGGCAAAACATGGCATAGAAAGATGAATCGCATTGTATTTAGCTGCCCTCAAGCGATTGGGCTCAGTTAATTGGCCCCGGCAACGGCAACGACGACTATTTTTTTATTAGGATGCTGATATTATTTAGTTCACTAGAGTATAACATTTGGAAAATTATAACAATGATTTATCTGTAATCCGTAAGCTATTCATGCTGAAGCCGGTTGATTCAGCTTCAGCGTATGCATAATCTTAGTTTTGACAGTTCTGTATTGAATTCTGGTCTGCGTCTGCAAAGGTATGTCCCCCGGGGTCAGCGTTTGTCACGCATTGCATTTTTGTATGACGTAGTATCATGTTTTTGAACTTCAGATGAAGATAAGGTATCATAAGTTAGAGTTCATGTCGCCATGGTTTCGTGGGAGGAATTCAATAGCTTTGACATTACATATTTCATAAATTACATTAGCGTTGCCTAACAATGATACTTACATCAAACATGTCATGCTGCTTGAAGGACATTGTTATCTGTATTAAGTAGTTTGTCGTGTCGTCCCTATCCCTGCTGCTGGAGTCATCTTAAGGCGTATGTACCTATACGGGGAAGGGGACCAGGGTTTCATCTGCTCGTACAGATTTGTATTGATACTTATTTCTGAATTTTTACAAATTGACCATTACTTACGCTACGCTGACTAATTCCGTTTTTTTTTTGGTAGGCTAATGCTAACCCTTTGTAATTTGTAACTGAGCTTGAGCTTCCGTTCCTCTTTTGTCTCAAAACTCTGATTTTACTCATATACCAGCCTAGCATGAGTACTTGACTTCCTGTATTATTCCGCCCAAACACCAAACCTCAACTCTGGCTCGAATTTACTGTGATTTTTTTTCTGTATGTTTACCATGCTGGAAGCTGGAATTTTATCAGGCATAAGGACGGATGAGTTAATTATATTAGTTTGATTCCTACATTGGTTCAGTTGTGAATTGTGAACTCTAATTTTGCTGAATTGACTTGACTCTTGCTTGACTTGAGTGACGAGGCTAAGTAATTAACGCTAATAATTGCGTTTAATTGCATCTTGCACCCGTTCTTTAGGTTGTGCTGATCCAAGCTCTAGAGTTCAAGTCATTCTCACGCTTTAACACACGACACGAGACACGAAGTACCTGATGAGATGATTCTAGAAATAGCCAGCTGGAATTCTAAGTACTTTATGGATTGACAAGAGCCAGAAAACAATGTGTTAATTCCTAGAAGAATAGCGTGAGGATCTCATCGCTTTTTGGAATTCATATCAGTTTTATTCTATCTCCCCTCTCACGTGTAATATCCAATTTCGCAATATGTTATTTATGATTTCGGTAGAATTGTCTTGACACGGCAGGCCAGCTTGACACCAGAGAAACAAGCATCTTGTTACCATTTGATTAGTTATATATTGGATTTCTCGTATCCGCTATAGTTGTCGTACTGATTATCGAATTATTCGTACACCAAATTAGCCGTTGGCTGATTTTTTTAATCGACAGGGCAGTGGGAATCAATGGTTATGGTATTTCTTCGACGTGAGGTCAACCTGACCTGGACCTGAGAGTAATTATTGTGTCATTGAACCCATAATATCATGAATTAAAAGCTCTGTGATTTTAATTTGTGTTTCTTAAGAAATTAATATGAAATGAGTCTTATTTCCACAAGAAACTATTGACACTTTCACGGGAACTTTGGGTTTTATTAGGCGTTAGAATTTACTGGAATTCGCAGTGCGAAATGTTGTATGTAATTGACGATGTACGTAATTTCCATATGAATTCTTGTTTCCGGATGTATGATGTAAGGCGATTTGAATGAAGCGGATTAGCTGCCCTAGAAGTTAATCAGAGTTCGTTGGCATTTTGACATAAATTAGCTGAGTTTAGAAGGGATAGGGCATTGACTTGTTCTGCGGGTTTTAGCTACAGGCTACAACTATAGTTGTACAATATTTGTTCTGAACACCTTCAGCAGCTGCTACAATTCCGCTACGCTAGACTGTACCTGTGAAAGCCGAATTTCGCGTGGAATTTTTATTCAAGGTCAGATTCAAATTACTAAGGAATTTATACTAAAGAATTTATTGGAATTGATATTGGAGTTCTTAAGAAAATCTTGTGAATCCAGTGAAATAATTAAGTTAAGGTAACACAGTTGTGCTGAGGAAGAAGTATATAATGCGGCTTTTATTGGAAGAATTTCGCAGTTTGGTTGGTTTTAATTGGTTATTGAGTTTTAGTGCGAGTGAAAGTGAAGAGAATGGGGAATAGTCTCTCCAGCTAAAACAACGTGGAAAGGTCAGGGGTTTATAAAAATAGTAGGTAAGCTCAAGTTGGGTAATTACTTTGCCCTTGCCGATCGTCCTGGTATATTTGATATTAGCTGAAATTTCTAGCTGAGTATTTCTCCGTAACGTATAGTGAGTAAGAGAGAAATTAAATAGCTAATTCAAATTAAAATTAACGTCAGTTGAGCTGTAACAGATTCGGTTAGATACATAGAATTCGTGTTTTCCAATTCGCTCATCGGAAAGCGGTATTCGGTCTTCGGGAAAACGACAAACGCAATTTTGTACGGTACGGCCCGGCATATGTGGTACAGTCAGATCGGCAAATGGCGCGACGACGGCACCGTTATTATATTGTGCAGTGTTGACATATTTGGCCCATATTGATATGGCAAATGGAATAGAGAAATTCCAACAAGAAACTAACCAATCATCATAAGTCTTAAGTAACTATTACAGATATTTTATTGAAACATTTTGTTCTTTCCATTTCTATACTGTTTTTAGACGTTTGACATTTGACATTAATTGAAATTCATGGACAAGTCCAGAGTCCAGGTGTGAATTCTGAGAATTTCTAAGGGCCACCGAGACCGAGACGACGTTGTTTTGATTAGGCAGTCGTTTCATACTATCTCGAATTTTAAATGTAAAACAGCAAACCTATGGTTTTTCATCAAATATCGAACGCAATGTTTATTTGGATAGGGAAATTTGGCCCTTGAAAATTGTGAAAGATTGTATGAAACCCGACGCAAGCTGTGGAGCTTGTGTTACCCTTGTATTTTAATTTAATTCTCGGTAAATTGTTGCGCTGAAGTGAAGCCATTAGAATTTTAAATAAATAATTCTCAAAATAAGGTGAAATACGATACTTCGAAACTCCGCAGCATTCAAACTCACATTTTACTTTTCAAAATAAATTTTTCGAATCCCGGCCCGCTCTACAGTTTACATTATTCATTGAATAGAATAAGTGATTCATTGCTTTTGCTTTCAATACTTGTGAAATAGAATTTTTCTGAAGTTATAAATAATTGATTTAAAAATCCGTTCACTATTACCGGTGTATAAATTTAATAGATGCATATAATATAGAATAACATTTCAGCTTATGTACGGTTTCGCATTTTGCAGTGAATTAAAGTTTTTAGGCTTCTCTGCTCTGGGTGGACAGTCTCGTGCTTTTAATCCGTGTAGAGCCGTATCGATTATTGCTTGGAATTTGCGAACGACGAACGAAGTGTAGAACATGAAGGGAAATATAATTAGGATTTCCTTCGGAAACCCTAGTAATTAAAAGTAAAGTTCTTCGTGGCTGTATATTTCAGCACTTCATATATCTGCATATATGCCTGACGGAAATATTTAACTCATTGGGCGATTTTATTTGATTCCAGGCATCAGGCTGACACACCCTAACTATTGCGTTCCGGAAAACGAACCAACAGAGATGGAAGATACACTAAAAGAGTTGAAGGAACAATTCGAAGCCGTTGAACAGCATGTCGGATGGAACGTCGTATTCAATGTAAGCAAACGTACAGCTAATTTAAATCAAATTCTATTTCTAAAAATTAAAATGTTTAATACTTTTTCTTATTTGATATTTCAGGCTATCCGTAACGAAAGTTCAAAATATGAATATGCCTGTGGTGAGGCCAAAGCACCTGAGAATAGACTTTTGAATCGATACAGGGACGTGAGTCCTTTTGATCACAGCCGGGTCGTTTTAAAAAATGGTCAATATATCAATGCAAGCCTTGTAAAGGTAGGTTTAATCACAATATACAAATCATAATAGTATTTAAATTCCTTTGTGAATGATTTACACCCAATCGGCCAGGGACTTCTGAAATATTTAAAAGTGTATGTACAATCTGGTCTAAATTGCTTTCTTCAGGTCGACATAACGGATAGAAATTACATTCTTACCCAAGGAGCTCTACCTCACACTTCAGGCCATTTCTGGGCGATGGTATGGGAGCAGCAATCCAGAGGCGTTTTAATGCTCAACAAGATTATCGAAAAAAATCAGGTAAGTAGTATACAAATTCTTGGAATCAGTGTGTAATTAAATTAAGGTTAAAATCAGGAATTTTGAGGCAGTGAAGCTAGAAGTACCAATGCGTATTCACGAAGAGCCTTCGAAAATTGTGTTTTGATGAAAATATGATTCATATCCACTTATGTTCTCTGTCATTGACTCATTGGTAATTCCCAATTTGTAACTACTAACTCAACTAGGCAGGCTGTCGATGGTTGACCCTCGAACCTTTATGTACTTGCAACACGTTTTCCATTACTTTCGTTTGGCGTAATCTCAAGCTCCGGTAATGTAAATTCATCTTAAATTGCCATTTTTCATAGTATAAGGAAGCTGACACATTTCCTGCAACTGCGCGTCATCTATTTCAGTTTTGAAATTGCGTGGAGTTTTCTTTGTATTGATGTTAATGCTCTCGTTACACCGATTGCACAAAAGTCAATTTGGGAATTCTAGATTCTTGCGTAAGAATTGCCTAAATACGGGTGACAGATTTCCGATTTTCGTGAACGCGGCTTTGCATATGAATATATATAAAACCTTCAGAGTGTACCGATTACCGCTACATAGTAGCAGCTAACCTTGTAACCACGTAGTGAACTTGCTTCATGATGAATACTTTATTTACAGATAAAATGTCACCAATACTGGCCTGCTGGTACTCAAAATTCGGGTAGTGACACGATAGACTATGACGATGTTGGGCTAAGAATTCATTTGAAATCAGAAGAGCCTTACCGACATTTTATTATTCGTCATCTAGTGTAAGTACTAAAGATGTGCATGAACTTGTAAAAACCGCCTAATTCAGGAAATCGAACACTTTGTAGAATTGTTTTTACGATGAATTGCAATTTACTTTTTAGAATCGAAGAGATCCAAACCGGGGACTCAAGAGAAGTTCTTCAATTTCACTATACGCATTGGCCTGATTTTGGAGTACCTGCAACTCCTAGGGCATTTCTTCATTTTCTCCAAGTAGTTCGAGACTCGGGTGTTTTGGACTCAGATGTTGGCCCTGCTATTGTGCATTGTTCAGCTGGAATTGGGCGATCAGGGACTTTTTGTCTCGTCGATTCATGTCTTCTCAGAGTAAGATATCTTTTTATTAAAATGCGTTTTATGATACACGAGCTATTACATTGTTTGTGAAATATAATTTTTGTTTTGCATATTTTAGCTCGCCCAAGGACACAGTGTCGACGTTAAGGACGTATTGATTAGTATGCGTAAATACCGGACTGGGCTCATACAGACCGCTGAGCAACTTCGCTTTTCCTACTTAGCAATTTTGGAAGGTGTTCAACAGCTCGCAGATGTAAGTTTCGTGCACTTTTACCTAAGTGCTTAATTTCTGTCATTTTCATTACCTCAATCATTTAAATATCTTATTGGTTACAGGGAAACGAAAAGTTCTTACCCGACCCAGACAACCTCAACGGTACGTCTAATGGCACTGGTGTTGACCATGAAGATGCACTGCCTCGTCCACCACCGCGAACAACCTCATCGAATCTAACTTCTCCATTTGACGATCAATGCAGGCGTCTTATTGAAAGTAAGGAAACTACGTATTTCATTCGGCTTCATATTTTTTGACAGTTAGGAAGATTTTATCTTTTGTGTTAAATCCAAATCCGAAAATATCAATGTTTATGTCTAATTTACGCTAGCAGTGATGGGCATGAGTGGTAATGACACCAGTTATAAAGGAATGGGTGACCGGCCCCTGCCTGAAATACCTCCGGCCAGCTCTTCGTCTGAGTGTGACAGCAGCGACGAGTCAGAAGTTGACGAGATTCTCGAAGTGGAAGAGGATGAAGAGGAAACAACTTCAACGTCCTATGGTCTATGGGATCATATCAAGGATGAACGCAAATCTTCTGTCTCTGAGGTTGAGAATTTGGTAGAAGATGCTGCACCAGCTCCAGGTCCCTCCGCTTCCACCGAACAGATCAAGCCTGAGGAGGATCAAAATAATCACAAGTAAGAATTCTGTATTTCGTATCTTGATTAGTGCATCGCTCTTTACTGAATCCGTCCTTAAACCAACTTCATATTATTGTGATGCAGAGTTAATGGAATTGACGAAGGTCTTCATCGTCGAGCCAAAAATGAAAAGACCATGGAGAAGATACGGGAAATCCGAACGAAACAAAAGGAGGCCGAGGCTTACCAAGAAGCTTACAAAAACATCTCTAGGTCATTATTTACGGGCCGTGGTGTCCTTATTGGCTGTTTGGCTGTCACTGCGGTCGCTTTGTGTTATTATCTCAGATCGTAGATTATCTCGCTTTTCTTATTCTCTCCTTATTACCGGTACGAACTGACCCGCGCCGCTTTGTCAACTGTCGTAACTCGTATCCATTCAAGCTTATTGCTGAAAATTCCACGACCTAGTAATTGCGTTGCAGCAGAACGCGCTGGGGCGGTAGTATGTTCGCGTTGACCGAGTGTGCCCTGTTACTTGCTCTTGTATAACCCTAAAAATATCGAATAGGACTGAACACTAAAAAATGTGAAAATACGTTAAGTTAACACAGAACTAATCGTAACCACATTGAATTACCGTTTACCTCACCTTTGTAAATAGACAGAAAATGCAATATTGGAATACTCGTGACCTCAAATCCGCAACAGTAACTACTAACAATTTGCGTTCTAACTTTAACGCATCGACCTTAACTTAACCTACCTTAATCAACCTTAAGTGAAAATGGCCTAATCACAATACACAAAGTACGTAAATTTTTTCATTGTATGGATGGAGACCAAAATTCAAAGAGGTGAAATCGGATTGGTCATGTATGAATTTGCATTTGAAATGATGAGGTAGTGTAGTACATACCTAATAGTAGAACCGGGAACATACACAGGGCATTAATAACACATCACAGATATATTTTCTTAACTAAAATCGATGGATAAGTTCTTTAGATATTTCGGAATTTCTACATAAAACTAGACTAGTTTGTCCTGTGCCATCAGCAGTATGGTAGCATACGTAAATGTATAAAATTACACGAATAACTTACTTAAATTATCGTAGTTAAATTAGACGAATAGTTAGTGATAAAACGACGTGGGTAATTGGAATGTGTTTGGGAATTGAAAGTCTGTTTTTTTTAATGGGAAAGTGAGCGTATAAGGGAACCTGTCTGACTGAACTTTCTTTCTGAGCGTGTAAATTATTGTTTAATGATCACATAATTGTCACGTTTAACTTCCCTTACATATTGTAGATTGATGCAACTTACAAGACTGGACAGTTTTTCCCATGGGGTCAGGTCAGGTTTTAGTACCTAATGCAAATTCAGGCTCATTTTAAATGCTTTTGAGGCGACTTTCACAGGCTGCATATTTACTGACCGAAAATAGCTGAAATTCGAATTTCCGTTAAACGATTTCGCTATTTTTTTTTAATTTGGCAATATTGACGCGCTGTCTCTTCCACTGGATCAACTTCTGAATCAAACGGACTTTAACGTTTACCGGTAATGATTTCTACTTTATAGGGGAATGCTTAATGGGAGGGCATATAGCGGCTCAGTCATTATCCGTGCAGATGGCGTTTACCTTGGGCGCCTTGCCTGACGCTTTGGATTTTCCCGCGCGGATTCAAACCTAGCTTGTTAGCCTTTACATCTGCGCAGTATAAACTAGAAAAACCTTAATACCTCCCCATCACCGCTAAGTTGCAAATACTTAAATATATTCTATGGACCCTTAAAATGGATTTCCAGTGTATAGAAAATTACAGTGAGAACACGTACAATGCTGTAACCACTACCGTTGTTTTGAAAGAGGTCTGATCTGAGAGAGAATGTGAGACAAGTTAAAAATTAATTGATAAATCAATTGATGCAATATTATCACACCTGTAAATGTAGAGAATTAGTGTATTAGTATATTTAAATATAGGTAATTTATATTGTTAGGTCCACAAAATACATTAGATTAGGTTAGGTAGGTATACCAAAAATGGATAATGTCACTGTCCCAACTTAAATAATTACAATAAGTATACCAGAACTCTCGAGAAATCACATCACAATAACGCGGGGTAAACAGTCGTGTTTGTACATAGAAAAATAAGTACAGCTCGATTATTATATTTAGAAAAAAAATATAGAGAAAACTCCAAAATATTTACTAAGTTTCTCATTGCAATTTTGAGTTTTCAATGAAAACGTTATGGCTGTCTACTATTGAAAATATAGTCTAACCAAAACTAATAATTTTAATTGTTCGTCTCGTTCCTTTGTTAACTAGCTGTAACAGAAGTGTGTACGTATATAAACATTGCCATTACTTACGTGGATAAGCTAGTTTTATATTTCCAATTGCATACAAAATGATTAAACCCAATAAATTAACCTGATGAATAATTTTTTTTTGAAGCATGTCAGCTTTTCGTGTTTTTTTTTCTTTATCGAATTTTTATTATTATTATTTGGCTTTTCTGGAATCCGAATGAGACTATCATTAAGGTTGTGTTGAGGTTTGAAAATCCCGGGGAATTGGATCAAAGGGTAGCCCATAAGATTACGTATCGCTACTGTTGATGCAGTTTACGGTCACAGCGTAAGCAGAACGGTATGAATGTGTTACGTAAGGCAAAATTGTAGGACAGGGTAGACAATCAGGCGTCAGTCTGTTGAGGACGGTAACCTGTATAGCTAAATCAGCTTATAACTTCACATACATAAAATGTGTCGGATTTTGATTGATTGCTCTAAAAAATTTACAATGTAAACCTTGTTATCTAAACCGAGGCGTGGCTGCGTAGTAGCAGGTGCAAGTACATTTACATTGATATTTGAAGCGTCCAACTATTTGTATGAATGAATTTGAAGTATTAGTTTCCTGCTGATTGACAGAACTTCGCAATGTTCTGCTCAGCGATGATGACTCATTGTCGGATGTCCCATTTAAAATATAGACTTTACGATTAACTGATAATGAAATCTCTGAATTTTTAGGTTTAGAGATTCCCAAAAGAAATTAGGGTTGGTAGAATAGGGTATTAGATTTCTGTTTTAAATTGAATGTGGTCGTAATGCGAATTACGCTAGAGCGTTGTTTCCCCCGTGCAATGCAAAATGCAACCCTGATTTGACCTACCCTAAAATTCGATTATGAACTGAATGGAAACCTAGCCCAGCAGGTGCACATTCTAAACGTATAATTATGAAAATCTCATCTTTCATCCAAGGAGTCGAAGATGATTCACTTTTTCCATTTACATAACGAAACACCTGACACCTGAGCTAAGATCCCTGAGGGAATCGATCCGAGACGTCAAAGGAAAGGACGAATTAGTCATTTTGCCCTCCAGGGACTTCAGCAGAAGAAGCCTTAATTTGAATGAGCAAATGAGTTTTCAGATAACGATGTACGGCGTAGTCGTACAATTTAATTCAGGGCAGAAATGGCATCACATCAAGCCGAGTAGTAGCATAAGGCTCTGTGCTGCCTGGGTTAAGCTATTTCTGAACAATTCAATTAAGTTGGGAATTTCTGGTGTTTCGTATGTGGGTGTCTGGTGTCCGATTAACTTTAGATTATTTTTTGCAGTTTCGTTTATTTGCAATTAAAAAGCATGCGATAACACTACGTCGATCGATGAAAGACTGATTTTGTCCGAAAAATACGTACTTAAGTTTTAGACACCATTTAGCTTTGTAGAATCTAGAATCACGATTTTAGGAGCAATAATTTAAGGTACCTACCATAAGTTTGGTGTATTTAGTACAAGATGAACGAGCTTTCAGTATCGGACTCATCGGTAACTCGTAGGATTGATCTTAGAAATAATTGTGTTTTTGAGTCTATTTTTTGAGGGTTGGTATGTTTACAATTTGTATTAGGCTAGTGGGTACTTCCTGTCACGTTTTTTGAAATATTAAACTGTCCGTGTGCTTGTCTCTGAAAAATTTGGTCTGAATGAATTCGTGTTATTATAAGACGATAGGGGGTAAGAATTACATAGTATTTAATTCCAGGTGACGGGGCAAAATTGCTTAGCCATATGCTTTTAGATATTTTTCTATAGAAAAAATTTAATTAGGGTAGAACACAAAGAATTGAAATTTTCATTTTCTTACAGATCTCCTAAGGCTAAGCGGAGGAAAAGGTCTAGAGGCGATTGATCCGGGTTACGTTACGATTACACAGAAATATCGACTTAAGATTAACGTTGAGTTAAAAAATAAAAATAATGAATGCAGAACATACAAATGGGCAACAGAGCAATAAAAAATCATGAATTATATTTTTTGTATGCAAATGCTAAAATCCCTGTAAAAAAATATTAATGCTTAAAATTCATGGAATCGGTCATTGTTAAAATACTTTGCACGCATATTGCACGATATTAAAAAAAATCAATGTTAGAACCAGTACAGATTTCAAGACAAAATTTCAAATATTACGTAATAATTGTCATTTGTGTTATTCTAGAAAATAAACATTAAATTTTGACTGAAATCATGTTATTTCGTCAAAGCAAGGGCCAGAGGCATATAAAAAGGTACTGATATATTAGGCCACGTGTTTGACATTGTCGTGTGTTAGTTTAGATTTAAAATTCACACTAATTCATGAAAACAGAGCCCCACAATAGGCAAACCGTCATAGGGGAACTTGTAAAATCTCTACTTGAATGTCAGGTTTAAAAAAAAGTAGTCTATCAGTATCAAAATTTTATTTGTACACGCAATGAACCGGCTTTTCACGGGAACTGATATCACTGAACATTTAGCTACCTGCATAGTATTTGCTTAGAGAGTCTAGACTCTTGAATATGGAATTAAATGGGCGTTTTAGTATATCAAATTTATACACGAAAATCTCGTTTGACAAAGGAAAAAATACACATACTATCTATGTATACATATTTATTACGTGTATATATATTTTAGTCATTCAAATCGGTATGTGAACTTGATTATTCGTCGGCTTTTTCGTAACAGGTTTTTATTTAATTTAGCATAATTCAGCTTGAACTTAATGCTAAATAGATAGGGAGTAGGGCAGAATGATGACCTGAGGCATTTGGCATTGCGACATGTGGTTATAGCGATAATACTATCAAACAGGGAAAGAGACGCCGGCGACTGCCGGTGGC
>VNWX01001187.1:0-16270 GCA_009869905.1 Ceratophysella communis
ACTTTCTCTTCGCTAGCTTACACTTCAGCGGATAAAAATTACGATATCTGGATACCAAGCGAAGAGACTCAGCGGGTTTTAGCGTCAGTTCAATCAGCTGGGTCAGATGTAATTAGAGTGCCGGACAAGGCCCATATGACCATGCCTGGAATCATTTTCGAGGAAGAAATGGTATGAGATTGCGACTTTGTAATATTTAGACAATAAGAAGATCAAGAATAGGTTTTAAGAATCCATAATTTCTCTTGGCTCGTAGCTAGACAAAGTTGGAATCAATATGGCAAAGCTCTTTGGAGACGCGGAAGCCAGCCGCCGTAGAATTTTAACTGCAGATAACGTGACTCAGGATGATAATGGTATTCGGGAACTAATCAAGGTAAAATTTGAGATGTGAGACAGTGTTTTTAGACGTGTCACTGCGAAACCATACTCACCTCGTGTTTAATTTCAGCTTGGGTGCTATCGTTCCGCTATCAATTTGACCAAACGGCTACTGATATTGTACGGGCAAGGTCCTGGAAAACTGGGTCACTTCAGCAAGCACACTCCTCATTCTCTCCAGGTCAGTGTTTGCATTGAACATCGTAGTAAACATAAAATGGCGAAACGTTATTAGATTTCTTGATTTTTTTTTTACTTGTTTTCTCGCAGCTTTGGTTTACAAGAATTTCTTTACTCGTTCGAATCCGAGAATTCGCCATTGCCGACTCAGAGCTTGAAGCATTTAAGAATTTCGACAGTCCAGATTTATTTTATGAGTATTACCCGCCCGAGTGTTTTGGTTGCTTGAAGGAGGGCTCACTTGTTCCGTTCCACTTCAGACTGCTGGCTGCTGAAATTCCTCAGTATATGCGGAGATTTAGTGACACCGTTGATAAGCTCAGTGATATTCTCTTTACAGTCCAGCGGGTAACCGGAAAATGTTTAAGATACCGCCTGTTCACAAAGTAGGTCCCCCCTTTGTTGATACTTGTTTCCGCATCGTTTAAATATACAGGGCATTCCGCAAACGGCGAGTAACGTCGTTAATGTATTGTGTACCCGATTACCTAATGCCTCAACAAAATCAATAACCCACCCTGTATATTCTGGAATAAATCGCGGTCGCCATGGCAGTACAAGGCAAGGGGGTGACCTACTTTGTGAACAGGCGGTACATAAATTTTATGACAATGAAAAATGCCTCATTTAACGACTGTACTATTTTAGATTCTCAAAAACGTGGAAGCAATCGCCGATCCCGATGAGCGATCAAGAGCTGTAGCAATTTGGAAGAAGCGTGAAATCCGTGTGCTCTATTCCTTAGCCAACTCCTCACTATTTTCCAAGGATTATTACAACGGTTTCAATTTTCTGAACAAGTTATGCCAGAAGGATCCTGAGCATATGACGCAGTTAAAATCGGCGATTGGTCGACTTTTCCTCCAACACGGCGATTTGACCACCGCCCAGCACTATTTTCAAGAAGCTGCTGAACTCAGGTCAGTCGAATCCGAATCGGATCAAGTGGACACTCTGGTTGACTCAGCTTTAGTATCCATGTCGCAAAATTTGTTCCCGGAAGCTCTTGTTGTCCTAAAACAAGCTGCCATCCTTCAACCTGATAATTTTATGGTAAGCTCAAACCAAAGAATTTCACAGCAATTTAAGCTAACGTTAGCTTGAATTTTTCTTAATCGTTAATTTTTTAATTGCTCGCCAGATCACGAATAATATGTCGGTGTGCCTACTGTACATGGGGAAAGTCAAAGAAAGCACTGGCTCTGATGGAAGCCACTGTACGACAGAACATTCCACAATCCTTGCAAGAAAATGTGATTCTAAATCTCAGTTCGATGTATGAACTGGAAAATTCGGATGGGGCGAAGAAGCTTTCACTCCTGAAGTTGATCAGTGAGTATAAAGGAGACGGTATTAATCTAGCGTCTTTGAAAATGCCAAACTTGGTTTAAGAGTTCGAATTTAAATGGGAATAAATATTAGTTTATGGGCTACTAGTGCAGATTTCGACCTATTGTCTATTGCTGTACGAAGAAATTCCATTGATTGTTTGCTGGGCTGCTCTGTGTCCCATTTTGACCAGGAATCAGAAGGCATTGCGTGTTGGGAATATGGATTCAATTACTTGCGTATCGAAATAGAATTACGTTAAAGCGACGTGTAGTTTTGGCTTAACAGGACTCGTTGTTGCTGTGTGTTTGTAATAATAATTTGCAGGGTGAAAATCGGACAAAGCCATAGAGGGAGAGTCCTGATCCTAAGCCAAGCCCTGCCTCACCCCACAATTGTTTTCTATTGTTGTTGCAATTACAATGAGAATGCGTCTTCTGACTCTGGTACTAGAACAATAGAAACAGCTTAATTTACAGGAATGCTGGTATTTACTTAAGTTAGTGCTAAGGGAAGTACGCCGCACGCGACAAAATATGTAAGTAGACTGCATACTGCCAACTCCTAGCTTAAATGTTTTAATTGTTACCATTTTAGTACTGAGAATTGAAACGATTCCTCGATTACTATAGATTTTTAGCTCTTCGTCTAATTGAATATCAAATGCTTAAATGATATACAGATTAGGGGTAGTTGATTGGCTCGCTCGCGGCATACTGCGACCTTTACTAGCATGCTACGCCAGCACCGGACCTTTACTTAAAATTCGATTAGCTTTGATGCGTGGGACGATGGCCGATAGCAAAATACGAATTTTCATATTTTCACGCTAATCCCTATTTAGCAGTCGACGCTGAAAGTGATAGTTTCAATTTTCACACACTGCTTTCCTTTCTGATGCTAAATGCTACATCTTTATTTAAAGTGTATTTAAAGTTAAGAATAAAGTACAAGTGGTCTTTCATGCTACAGTGATTCCATTCATTCCAAAGTCCGTAATGCACGTTTTACTATCTGTATTGTTACTTCGTTGCTTATACGCTATCTCACTTTAAGAATGCATCCGTCTGAGGAATTAGAATCGGGAAAGATTTCTCGTTGTTGGTTCGTTCAGTGACAATTTACAAATTGAATCTCGAATGATTTCTGATGCTAAATGCTACATCTTTATTTAAAGTGTATTTAAAGTTGAATAAGAATAAAGTACAAGTGGTGTTTCATGCTACAGTGATTCCATTCATTCTAAAGTCCGTAATGTACGTTTTACTATCTGTATTGTTACTTCGTTGCTTATACGCTATGCTCACTTTAAGAATGCATCCGTCTGAGGAATTAGAATCGGGAAAGATTTCTCGTTGTTGGTTCGTTCAGTGACAATTTACAAATTGAATCTCGAATGTGACCTCAATTTCTGGCCTTTCTGCAACCGAAAGTAGAATTTTGCCTGGTCCTGTACAAGACTCACGGAAATTCAATAGCAGCGTGTCAATATTAAATGTCAACAGAGTTTTGATTTAATGTTAAGTGCTTGGGGTGGCAATGTACTGAAAGGGTGGAGGTCGGAAATTAATTTAATAGAACGTCAGCGTGTGAGCAAGCGCTACATGCTACGCGGTCACACAATTCCGATAAGTTCGGGCCAAATGGCAAGGTAAACTTTAAGAAAATGCAACAGCAAAATGGTCATTGTTTACTTACGCAAAACTGCTTGCTTAATAAAGCAGCGTAGAAAAGTCGAGAATGCGAACGCAAATAGTTGGGTACTTTTTTTACTCTCTTTTTCATCGGCTTTTCTCCGAACGAGAATGCGGTCTGTTGTGTTCAAACAATCAATGGCCGTTAGGGGTTAGAAGGATTTGGTCTACTTGAGGTATACCTTGTTCCCTGAGCTGGGTAGGGCAGTCATTGATTGAGACAATGTTTTAGTAGTCCAGTGGGCAACATGAGGCACTTAGCACTGATTACCATTTACCAGTGTCTCTCTCATTAGCACTCTCGGGACGGACAAGCCTATAAATAGACCTCGCCCGGGTTCATGGTGTCAGTCAATGGAAACACGGGTTCAAGAGCACTACAGCTCGTCAAACGCAGTGCAGTTGTTCAAGAATTAGTTGAAAACCCAGCATTAGGAAGGTAAAGTTAAAGTTATACAGTAAAATGAAGCTTCCTATCAAGTCGACTTTATTGTTTCCACTTCTTCTCGTTCTCGTTACAATTGTCACCTCCTCGCCGCCTTCGAGTAGGGTAAGTATCACGGAGTGCGGAGCTCAGTGACATTCAACTCCGATTTCCGATAATTGTTTAATTCAATAAACAATTATCTGGGCATTATTGTAAGCTAAATTTTATGTATTATTTCAAAGGCGAGAAGGCTTCATACTCAAGTACCAGGACCAGAAAATTCTCCTACTGAAGCCAAACCCACGCAAGCCAAGGGTAGATTCTGTAAGATTTCGCATTTTAAAAATTGATATCGAACTGAATTTCTTTGTTGATAAAATACTGAATTTTTTTTCGAAATTTTTAAATTGTCTAAACAGTGACAGATTTATTTTCGTCGTTTATGAACAACGTGATGGGATCCAGTTGGGGAAGCCTTTTGGGAAATCGAAATGCACAAATTAGTTTCGTGCCGCTGGGCTCGATTCTATTTCAAAGCTCAACCCCGACGCCATCCTCGAGATCGTTGAATTAGAACCATTCGCTTCTAGATTAGAGGACATTTCGTATTTTTGTAAAATAACTTTTCTAACCATACAAGCTCAACCTCGAAACGTAGTAAGCAATTACTATGTCACTGTCACTTGTTATTTGTTAATCCTTTTTGTTAATAATATTGTTGATTTTATTTTATTTAGTGCCCGTTGGCACTAGTTAGACCTAAATACGATTAGGATTTAATTATTTCTAATGCTTGAACACGATTAAAAAAACAGGGAGCGAAAAGAACTTCACAAGTAAATTACAGGGAATTCAATATCTGAATTAATACTGACACTTAACATTACAAATTACAACGCAAACACTCTAATTACTAAGCGCACTTGTTTAGGACAATACGAGAGGTTTGTATGAGGAAGTAGACAATGTGTCTAATGTGAACACGAGAAAATTAATCTACGAGATTTAAAAGCATAGTTTTCCGTGCAGTAAAATTACTAGGTAGGTACACGTAAACTGTAAAATCATAGCACTTTATAACCAAAAACACAAGTTGTTTCTCGGCATAGCAGGCAATAAGCGAATAACCGAACTCGAAAATGAAACTAAAGGTAGAATTTGCGTAAGAATGATCGGATAATTTCTCAGTTTCGACTTGAGTGTTCTTTCTTCGGACGAACATTTTTAAACTAATGGCAAATGCACTCACGCAAAAATGGATGCGTCAGGAGCTCAGCTGCCGTTGGGCGTTTCTTCGGGTCCTTTTCAAAACAGAGTTTCAGAACAGAAAGCACGGTTGTGCAAGAGAAACCAGCAGGGAGGGGAGGGTAGGAGTTCACGCCGTTCATAATTGCGCTCATTTTGGCCTGGGCATGAGTGATTCCTTGAAAAGGTGTACTACCAAAGATCATCAGATGAAGAATACAGCCAAGTGACCAGATGTCACGACTTGGGACTCATCTATAAAATTAAGGATAAATTAGCGACTTTGAATCACAAAACGACTGCATCAACCATCAATCAAGGAACTGGGGATAGTATGTCAGATTTGTTTGGTTTTTTCTTACCTTAGTTCTTCCGAAGGCATCTGGAGTAATTGTTTCAGGACTGATGAAATTGAGAGTACCCTTGGGATTCAGAGTGGCAATGCTCGTGTGGTCGATTTGTAGGCGATTAGATATTCCAAAGTCAATTATTTTAAGTCTGCCGTCAACCAGTACGAAATTAGCCGGCTTCAGATCAGCGTGTACGATTCCTGTAGAGCACATTTTAAAAAAATGATATCTCTCTTGAGACTTCAAAAGTAGAGTTAGGTTGAGAGATGTTCCCCAAATTAACTGAAATTTAGAATTCTTGGGAGGAAACGTCATAAATTACCTTTTTTATGAATTGACTCGACAATACGGAGCATCCTCTTCCAGATAACCTTTAATTCGGACACATCAGGTCGATTAGTAATTAACTTCGAAAGATCACACTGCCCGTACTCCATCACAATTTTCATAGTTTGGTCAGCATAATTTCGCTCCCTGTGTGAAATTAAGAAAAACTTTAGATAGTTCTAACAAGAACGAAGCAGACACCGAAGATACTAACGTGTGATCAACTCACCACGAGACTATTTGTATTACAAGTTCAGTGTCTTTCAGTTCCTCAAGCATTTTAACCTCATTGACGCACTCATCGACACTCGACTCATTCAAACCCGCCAAGTTCACTGTCTTCAGTGCATACAATTTTTGTGTTTCCATATCAGTGACCTGAGCAAAATATAAGAGAATGATTTTTATTCTTGCTTCTTGCTAAAATTCCACATTAGGATTGTATTTAGCTATACGAGTTTAACCCGAAGGGAATGCTATATTTATATTTACAATTTACTCACCAGGAACACCTCACCGCATCCCCCTTTTCCCAAGCGATTGATGACAGCATACCATTTTCCTTGAACACATAATTCGACATTCCTACGCCGAGAGCTTGGAACACCTGCTCTTTTGACAGATCTCGCTAACTTAGGCTTCGCTAGCGGTGCAGGAGGAGCTGGAGGTGGGCAGAATTCTCGAGCCGAGAGAATGGGTGCTGGTATTATTTTATCCGCCTCGACTTCGACCTTTTTGTTATTGCTATTCAACGAAGAGCTGGACAATGATGGTACAGGATTATCGTGATTGCTTATTGCTACAGGAGTTAATGGCATTCTATTGTTGTTTGGATTTGACTCGGTGACTGAAAGCACCGGAGGCGCTGGCAAATCGGGCTCAGGTTTCACCGATGTCAAGAATGATAAAACCGGCGGCTTTAAAATCGGAGTTTTGATTATAATATTCTTGGATGAAGATGTGGGGAAACGACGCGAGCCAACGGGGGTGAGGATTTCAAGTGGAGGAGGAAGTTTATTGTGGCTCATGGTGAAGGGTTTCCGCTTTAGTAGTGGATCCATGGAAGCGGATCTTCGCAGGGACACCTCAGCTTGGTTACTCATCGAGTGCGAACGTGCTTGATTTCCATAGGCCTGAACGGGCGTAACCACTGAGACATGCCTCGGTGGAACATTCTGATTTTGATCCGGGGCAGTCGGTAGTCCGAGCCTCAGGTGTTCCAACTCGATCGAGGTATCCTTATAGATATTCTCAGCTTTCACGAGAGCGGGAGCGGGCGATGGTAATACATGAATTGCTGGACCTTCGTTTGATTCATAACTTTTGTCATGGCTGTTGTTCTTCATTGGGGCTGGCTTACGCTGTGGTATTTCATAACTATTATAATGACTCTGCATCTGCATAGGAGGAATACACGTATGCTCAATTGCATGGTACAAGTTTTCTTGATTTTTCATGGGAATGGGCTTATATTCAAAGGGCTCAAAGTCAAAGCTGTCGTTTTTGACCGGAATTCTTTCTGTAACAATACTCTCATTGGCGACCGTGTGCTCACTTCCACGTAGAGCTTCTACGGACTTCAGAGTGCTTGAAAATTCTTGGCTGGAGGTCGAGGAAACGTAGCCTTGAGACTGAGAATTGGTGTTGGACTCTGATTCCGGAAGGGACGGAGAAATAGAAGCCGAACGAAAGTTATCTGGGCTTGGAGGAGTTTTAGAGAGACCGTGAGAGTTTGAAGCGGAAGGATTTTCAAGGGGCGGAAGACCTAAATGCGAGCGTACGGAAATCATTCCCTTCCTTGTGTTAGGGCTGAGTTGACATCCGGCCTCCGCGGAATCATTGATAGCCGATCGAGCCAAAGCTCCTAGTCGACTTCTGCAAGGAGAAAAATTATTAATACGACTTAAAAGACACATGCATCATGCAATCCGCAATAGGTAGTTTACCACCGGTTTGAGCATTATACATACCTGAAACTGGGTCTACTACTACTGCCTGAAGATCCATTTAAGCTTTGTCGGAAGCTGGAACTAATGTTAGATGTTGAACTGCTTGCACTCAAACCGCCTTGTCGGCCTGCTCCCAAAGACGACATGGGTCCAGACAAGTCTTTCGATTTATCCATTTTTCATTTGATATTATACTAATTTGTAACTTGTCTACGGGTCAGAGAGAGAGAACAGTACAAGTACAATGTTCAATCCAATGTTCTTCGATTCGATATTCCAGCCTCCAGATCCAGATGATAAATGTTGAAACCTTCAGAAATCACCCTATTTGGCACATTTGAAATCGAATTAGAAACAAATAATTAACACCTTGACTTTGCGATTCGACAACAGATGCACAATGCAAAGCAACAAACCAATGCAATACTACGCAATCAACCATCAATTAAATTATAAGCACATTTTATTAGTTTAAATTTTAATCTTTCCTTTCGCATAATATACCATTAATCGAATATGGAAATGCGGCATAAAACATATTATAAATTATTTTAAGTATTACATTCAACGATTGCTTTAATTATTTGTACTTACTGTCAACTGTTATCATTTAGTGTACTGAAATATCAGCTTCAAATCAAACAACAGAAGGATTTGTCGCTTTTATATCCATGATTTAACCACGATTCAAAAACGGATTACCGGATAATCGACAACTGATTGAGTTCAACTTAAAATGCAATTAAATTAAAAACCAAAATAACAAATCCCAATTTCAATTTTGTGGTATCTGGTGATAGCGTACCTAATGTAATAACGGCACATCTGCTATCTGCTCACTCGTGTTTTTTGTTTTTGGATTTGCTGAGATTCAAATTGACAAACACACACGCCCATTCCGGCTTTAACGGACAACAGGAACAGAGGCCTCGCGCCGCTTTTGCTTCCCGCTAGTTCGTGTCTCAGCCAATCTCAAGCTATTACGTTACCGTCATTCAGCAATATTACAGTTGTCGAAAGTTTTGAGTCATCTAATCTGCATCTTGGAAATTATTTAATCATTTTCACTGTAAATCAAATTACTTCATAAGAAAATATGACTCTTATTAAAATATTACTCGTATTTTATTGAATGCAGTAGTTATAAATTCCTTGAACTTATTTATTTCTATGTAAAATTTACCTTTCTCTCCTGAAAATAAAAGGTTATTTATGGAATAGCTAAGAGAATTTAATAAATGACGCAGGAAACTATTGTCTTTTGTAAGAGAGCAGAGTAGAGGAAAAGATACATAGTAAACCTTCACTCGTACTTGAAAATAAGTGATTATTTCGTCACAAAACAGTCTATTAAAATTAAAAGTCAAATTCTCAACCGAATTACATAAATAGTGTAAATTTCAACATTAATTTGAATTTCTACTTTCTAAACGCTTAAAATATTGCTAGTATATAACATTTTGATAAATTGTAGGACGCGTAAGTTTTTCGTTGTCTGCCGGTCGTCAGTTACCTATATCTCTTCGCTCTCTCGCCTCTTGATCATGCATGACCAGTTCATGATCATCTGGCATGAGTGAATCTCCGTTGTTGCTTTTATTAGTTAATGTTATAAAATTTAAGCAATGTCGCCTCGCTACAGAGTTAGATCAGAATAAACTAGAAAAGGAACGCTCCTCCATTCTACCTAAGATGATCGTGTGGGAGGCAAGCGTCAACAAAAAACCAAACGGGTACGGGTATTCTTGGCCTGCACAAAGTAGCACTTGTTTTTCAGTATTGATGCTAACATAGATGTTTTTGCCACCCCTCCTTCCTTGTAGCTCATTGATTTACTATTTTTCACAAAGGAAATAGTCGAGGTTTTCTGAACTCAGCTATGCTTTTAGCTTGTATTGTCCTCTTAAGCTGTAAGTAAAGCTGTGTACACAGCAATTTTCTCCCCTACTCGTACGAATTTAGCCCTTGGCGATCACTTAAAATTATTCTCAAATTACTAGCTAAAAATAAAATTATTAGAGCAGTACCGTGTTATCCGTAAATATAGTTTTTATAGCGCATTTTGTGCAAAAACGTTTCTTTAAAAGTCAAATGTTTTCAAATTAAATGAAAAAATCCTTATTCTTGCTCCGCCTTGTGCCATATTATTTTATTTAATGCATTGCAGGCGATCAACGTGAAGAATGCGTCAAGTGCCTCCCCTTTGTTTGGAAAAAGAACTGTCAAACCGAATCTGCACCCTCTTGCCGACATTTGTTCAGTAAGGGTCAGAGCGCACTTCAACGTTGTGGTGTGCGGTGAGTGGAGAAGGGTGTGGAGAAAAAAGGGTTGATGAAGGGCGGGTTGAACGGCGTCTCTTTTTCTGATCGGGGAGAGAGTCAGACGCCTTTCTTTCTCTGCACAACAACTCCGGCAAGCAGGCAGAGGATCTTCTCCGCGTCTTTTTTCTTTCTTTCTTCGTATCATTTTCCAGACTTTAATTCGCATTTTAATTGAGTGTTGTCGTGATCGGAACAGGATTTGGAGTCAACTGATACAAGCTCCTAACCTGTCAGCACACCTGCTTTCCACACTCGTAAGTCATCAAATTATATTCTTCCCGCTTTCGGCGGCATCACAAACTGTGAACTAATAAGAAGGCACACCACCGTCTGCCGTCGTATTTCACAATCAAGTCATTGTTATTGAAAGTCGACGTTATTTACGATGACATTGACAGTTTGACAGATATGTCTACGTTTGTTGTAGTTAATGTACCTTGTCCGAGTACCGCACCGTAACTTCAACAGTACAGTGCGTGTTGCCTTTAAACGCCCAGCCGGGGTGTGGGGGGCGGGGGAATGCAGTAGATGATGAAGATGTGCAATGCACCACATGACCAAATTATCATTATCTACTTCTACTTGTCCATAATACCTTGGAAGATTTCGTAATGTTTCTGAATCAAAATGGAACATTTTACTTTCGTTAAGACGTATAGGATTCATTCATTCATGGTCTCTACCATCTACAGATTGCAGATCGATTTCTGTGAATCTGTCGATTTGTTATTCATTTCATTTCAAGCATGGTTGGCTGTAAACCTAAGTAAATGCGTAAATGTTGAATGTTTGCCATCCTTCCAGTTAAAATATAACTAGTTTTGGCTTTATCTTCCAGGTTGCGTTGCAGGTTAGCTTGAAGGTTTAGACGGTGAGTCATCGAATCGAGGGCTCTCCACTTGAATCGGGGTTCAGAATGGTCGAGTTTATTGAAGAATGGTTTATCGAACAGACGCTCGGCGAAGGTGCTTTTGGAGAGTAAGTGTACCCATTGAAACACTAAACCTGTGAATACGATAGTATTATACTGACTATTGACACGTACAAACACAAGTGATCACATGCTCTTTATCTTGGGTTGTTATCTCAGAGTAAAGTTGCTGGTCAATCGACGTACCAAAGATGAAGTAGCCTTGAAAATTATAAACCTCAAGGAACACCCATCTGCCCAAGAGATAAGTACGCAAGGAAATACAAATCCACAAAATGCTCAATCATGAAAACATAGTCAAGTTTTTTGGAAGTCGCAATGACATGACCGTCGAGTATCTCTTCTTGGAGTACGTCTGCGGCGGAGAGCTGTACGATCAGATTGGTAATATACTGGACGTATTCAGTACAACCGCTAACCAATTGCCCTGACTAAAATTGCATACCTAATACATTGCTTTTATATCACAGAACCCGATGTTGGCGTACCGACACCCAAAGCTCAGAAGTATTTTCATGAAATCATTTCTGGCGTCAGCTATTTACATGGTCTTGGAATCTCCCACCGAGACATCAAGCCTGAGAACATTCTACTCGACAGGCATGGAACATTAAAAATCTCCGATTTCGGTTTTGCTACTGTCTTCAGATCTCGAGGAGTGGAAAGGCTCCTGGACAAGCGCTGCGGAACGTTGCCTTACGTCGCTCCTGAAGTGCTTGTCAAACAATATAAGGCTGCTCCTGCCGATATCTGGTCCTGCGGCATTGTTCTCTTAGCACTTTTAGCAGGAGGTATGTTAAGCTCATACTCATTCATAAATACCTTCTCTTTGGTCATGCATCGGAAGTCGAAATCGCCCAGGAACCCTATCAAGCTTATAATTTTCCTTTAAAATAGAGTTGCCTTGGGATCGTCCCTGTATGGACTGCGAATCTTATCGAACTTGGAAGGAAGGTCGGTTCCTTGGACATCCGTGGAGTAAACTGGATGTAAGTGCCCTGAACTTCATGAAGAGAATACCTGTGTCCTCAGGCCTCCAAAAGAATCACGATTGATCAAATTCGAAGCCATCCATGGATGAACAAACGACCAGGAGCGTGTAAGTTCATTCATTGATTTGTCTTTGCTTTAGCTAGCAATACCAATCCCAGTTCGACTTGAGAATTTCCCTCTACTCGCTTCGTCGTTACCACTGTTTCATCATACTGGATTTGGATTGTGCTTCTGTTCAGGTACTTCTGTGACTCAGATGATTTTCGAGCATCCGGTTACAGTTGTACCTGGCCCAGAGGCCAATCATGCTCATCACTGTCACTTCGAATGAGAGAAACCTTTTTACTGCCGCTTTTCACGGCCGCCTTCTGTATTGAAGCTACCTACATGTCAGCGTAAGGATCTAAAATAAATGGAACTGTTTATCTGTGTATCAGGTTCTGGACCGCGAGGCAAGAACGGAAGTCCAATGAAGAAGAAAATGGCTTCTGGCGTCAATCTGATGTCATCACTGGAAGATTCGATCTCAAGACTCTGTTACTCACAGCCACGAGCCCAGATTTTTTGCAAGTAAGAGGAATAACGGAGTAATGGAATGTAAAATGTAATCCAGGTATATAAATTGATTTCCAAATGTTATTTCAGCTGGGAAAACAGAAGAATCTCACGACGTTCCTCCTGTAGAAGGCGAAGATAAACCAGGCTTGGGATTCAGTTTCTCACAACCGGCTGGAGCTGCGGACGTCTACTTCTTGGGTTCTCAACTGGCCACAACGCCGAACGCCAACAGCCCACCAATTCAGCGATGGGTGAAGCGTATGACTCGATTCTGTGTGAATACCATCGGTCGAGAAAACAGTCAAAGAACTAACAATCGTTCTGGATGACCTGGGTTATCAGTGGAAGGTCCAAACGAAACCGGTTATTTCGGTAAGCAGCCGGTGAAACAGGGTTATGAAAAGAAAAATGGAACTGAACTAAATCTAAACTGTTGTATTTATTTCTTCTGCTAGATTACGATTTCCACAGTGGATCGTCGAAAAATGCAGCTAGTCTTCAAAGCCAGTGTTTTGGAAATGGGAAATGATGTTGTGCTTCTGGACTTCCGTTTATCTCGTGGAGACGGCTTGAGAGTTCAAACGAAAATTTGTGAAGTTGAAGGAACTTCTCCAAAGCATTGAGCAGAAAGGTTGCCCTATGAGTTGGATCACTTATTCCACCAACGGAGTTCTAACGTAAATGTCCATTAAGTTTATATATTTGTAAGAATTACTCGATTATACCAAGTACCTGTTGTATTTCAACTTCCGCTATAACGCCAACGCTAAGCTTCACAAATCAAATGTGCCTTCAGATCTTTACTGTATATTTTCAAACTCCCTTTCGTTTCAAAAGGGAACTATGTGTTCGGATCAATTATCGAATATTTTTCGGAATACGGAATAAACTTACAGCTTGTCTGTCTAAATATATTCTAGAAGTATATGTGTAAGGTTCAAACGGAATCGTGATCTCCTTTTTGTACACACATCGTCCTTCAGATATAGTAAATAATTTGGAGGTGAATAAAATGCGATGTATATAAGTAAGGCACATCAATATAAATATTTCGTCTCTATTTTGCGCTTGAATTCGACAAAGGCAACATTAATTGCATTATTGGCTAGGTCTTTAGTAAAATTGAAAAAAAAATGTGCTAAATCTCGTCTGGCCCAGTTCAGTAGAATAGTATGACTGGTCTGGTTTCGGTCCGACGAGCTACGTGGTCAGGTCCACGGAGACGTAATCCAATTATCGGAATTATTACGAAGGTACAATGGATTCTAGCCTAGCTCATTGACGAAGATAAGCTGAATTGTAACGATTTGACACATAATGCTGAAGGATGATCGAATTACTACGGCTTCCTTTTCAATGTCAGTAGCATTACATTGGCCTCGCTCACTACAGTCTTAGTCAGTTGACTTCTGTGTTTGGCTTGATCAACAACTCCGCGGCGCCGTAATTTTCCGCTCGTCGAAATGGAGTTGATTGGGAGCAGTAGTATTGACTTTAGGTCATTGCCTGCGCCACAGGAGAGATTCGAATTATTGGAAATCATTGGAGAAGGCACTTATGGAGAAGTCTACTCGGCAACTGACCTCAGCTCAACGGACGGTATTTCATCTTATCAGATAGTACCCTGATTTCTTGCTTGTAATTTCCCTAACTATTTATTATTGCTTCAGAGCGGAAAGTAGCAGTTAAAATTCTTGAAAATTTGAGCGAGACAATAGAAGAGGCGGAAGGAGAACTGATGGTCTTGAATGACTACAGCCTTCATCCCAATTTGCCATTGCTGGAAATCATTGGAGAAGGCACTTATGGAGAAGTCTACTCGGCAACTGACCTCAGCTCAACGGACGGTATTTCATCTTATCAGATAGGTAGTGCCCTGATTTCTTGCTTGTAATTTCCCTAACTATTTATTATTACTTCAGAGCGGAAAGTAGCAGTTAAAATTCTTGAAAATTTGAGCGAGACAATAGAAGAGGCGGAAGGAGAACTCATGGTCTTGAATGACTACAGCCTTCATCCCAATTTGCCACTTTTCTACGGCTTGTTCTTCAAGCCAAGCTTGAAGCCAGAGGAGTCTCAGCTATGGTTCGTTATGGAGGTATCAGTCCAAGGCCAAATTTCAGAGCGTCCGTTCAGTTTCTAATTTCTAAGCCTGGAACTTTGTGCGTATAGCTTTGTGCCGGTGGCTCCGTGACCGACCTGGTTCAAGGGATGAAGAAATACGAATCTCGTCATCTCACGGAGCTTCAAATTGCATATATCTTGCATGAAGTGATTGATGTAAGCAGTAAGCACCTACTTTAGCTTAGCATTATTATCCCAACTATCCAGACAAACTGATTGCCAGGCAAATCTTTTCCAGGCCCTAATTCACCTTCATCAACATGACTGCATACATCGGGATGTGAAGGGTCATAATATTTTGCTGACGGAAGACGGAAGGGTCAAATTGGTTGACTTCGGAGTTTCAGCCCATTTACCGAGTCCCATGGCCAAGAGAAATACGTCAGTAGGGACGCCATATTGGATGGCGCCTGAGGTGCGGCTCCCATGATCCTTCAGTAAGAGCATTAGGTGTCTGGTCTTAATTTAATGCAAGTTTTGGTCAATGTAGGTTATCGCTTGCGAGCGTCAGAAAGAAGCCGCATACGACATTCGATGTGACGTCTGGTCCCTGGGAATTACGGCGATTGAGGTAGCAGAAGCAGAACCACCGCTAGCCGATCTGCATCCAATGCGTGCATTGTTCCAAATTCCACGAAATCCACCACCCGAATTGACGAAACCTCAGGACTGGTCTCAGGATTTCAACGACTTTCTCAGCGAATGTCTTGTTAAGGACATGGACCTGCGTCCGTTTATGGTCGAAGTGAAGAAGCATCCCTTCATCGAACAAGTCGGTCCGAGAACAGATGCGATCCGATTGAAATTGAAGGCAGAGATAGAGCTTGTCAGGGCTCTTGAACATGGACCTGCGTCCGTTTATGGTCGAAGTGAAGAAGCATCCCTTCATCGAACAAGTCGGTCCGAGAACAGATGCGATCCGATTGAAATTGAAGGCAGAGATAGAGCTTGTCAGAGCTCTTGGAACTGTTCGACGGGAGCCGGAAGTGACGACCAAGCATGGGAAACTGAAGACGGATCGAAGGGCTTCACTGCAGACGATATTTGTGGATGACCTTGCGTCGTTGGCATGTTTGAATGAGGTAAATGCGACCAACGTGCATACAACATCTACGTAAATTTAACGCAAATGAAAATGTACGCCTCGATATATATTTATTTCGTTTATAGGAAACGATTTTAGAGCAATTGTTTCACCGGTTCGAGCAGCGAACCATTTACACTTATATTGGAGATATTCTGCTGGCTATAAATCCGTATCAAGAAATGGGCATTTACACCGACTTTGTAAGCCATCGAATTTCAGTTCGACTTATAGCATAATTATAAACTTATTCTGGATTTCCATTCAGTATCAATTCAAGTATCGCGGAACGAGCGCAGCCGATGCGAGTCCACATATTTTTGGAATGGCAGATCAAGCCTATCACTCCATGCTGCATCAGAAGAAAGGGCAAAGTA
>VNWX01001188.1:0-16265 GCA_009869905.1 Ceratophysella communis
GCTAGGGACGCTAGTATGCCCAATAAATTTGTTGTCAATTCCAGAGATTTCTTGAAATCTTCACGTAGTGTCCGAAAGATAGCATTCAAGGCTGTGTCTATTATTTAAAACATGAAATTCGTCATTTTCGAACACATCATAGAACATTGGTATGCAAAGTTAAAAGTAAAAATTTCACTCCTCAGTAAAGAGAAAGTCACTGGAGAAAGTACTCGCGATTTCAATTGCAAATTGCAATAGCTTACTCGAATATAATCACGTACCATGATTATAAAAAATCAAGAGATTATCCGAGACGCTAGCAAGCCGCCAAAGACACCTGGCGCCCTGGACCTTATCAGTTAGCCCTTCGTACAGAAGCTCCAGATACAAATCCAAGCTGTCCATTTTCACTTCCTTCATGTCAGCATCACATTTGATTTCATAGTCTTCGAAATACTCTGAAAAGCTTGGGAGTGACCCGTCATCGTCTGACGGTAGAATTGCCATTCCGTGGTGGTCATACTTCCCTAAAATCATAATTAAATTACACAAGCATTTAACCGATGCTCTAATTTGTGAACTCAACAATTAATAAAACTATGTTGGCTCACTGTGTTTCAAAATATCAATTGCAGCCAATAGTGGTCTAACGAATTCGTCTGCAATGAATGGACACTGCTCTAAGACTTCATCCACAATATCATCACTGTTCGTTGTTTCAGTCAAGCTCTCGAAACGCATCGCTTTCTTAAATTCCTGGTAATACAAAGTGACAAAACCCGTAAACACTTCAAAACACGCAAACGGAAATTCCATTAACTTATAGCTAGAGTTTGAATGTACCAACTACCAACCCGTGTTTCTTCAGCAATAACATCCCGGTCTAAGGGTCCACAAACAGTGACCAGGATTTCTCCTCTAATTATTAAAATCTTTCTCCTTGGATGCGGGTCAAATCTCAGGATTTTAAAAGTCCTTGTCACGGTTTCTTGGGCTCTGCAAATACAAAACCTTAGGTTTAGATAAGGAAAACATTTGCAGACTTAAATGTTTTTAATATTAAAACTAAGTTAAGCCTATTTAATAGAACGAACTAGCCGATTTACCTTTGGGAATTCGGAGACGCCGGATCATAGCGAGCACTCATCACTAGAGTCGGGTGTCAAGGTCAAGTAAACCACAGACTTAGGTCAAGTGAAATTTATTTCCCCTACGAAATATTCGTTGCAAATAAATAATTAAATTCTACACGTATAGGGAATTTCAAATCACTGATTGTTTGCTATTTTTGCGTTGAAAATATATTTATTAACTCGACGCGATATTGGTTGGTTGTTGCCACGAGACTATGCAATGTGTATGATGCGAATTTATAGAGACAGTTCTAGCGTTATTTTGCTAAAAAAAATTCTTCCAGAGTTGGTACATGGGCCAGGCTACAAACGCTGTCTTTATTCACGGCTTAGAATTGAACGGTGGTTTTCTGGTTCACGTTATTAGCGAATAAGGCTAGTCCAGGCTTTTCCTAATTCTGAAATTGTGTTGTGTTTGTGCTTTTAACATGGCCTTTCTCCAACTGGATATGGTAGTAGTATATAATGGGAGTTGTATCGACCCAAATCCAACTATCCGAATTCGGGACTAATCCAATCCAAACCAAACACCGAATGGTTTAACTTGCCCTCATTCCACTCTGTGAGCATTAGAACAGGGCCTAGACCTCCAGTATATCAGCTGAAACCTTATGAAGTGTAGAAAGCATGGAAACTCCGGGAAAGCAGCCGATGCTGAACCGAACCCCATAGCCTGGGTATTGGGGTTTGGGGTTGGGGTGGTGAGGGTGAAAGAAATGAGGCTAATAAATAAGTAAACCTTCGATCTTTGCATGCTCCCTTCTTGTGCGGTGAATATTTACATAGAAATTACATATGATTTTACTAGATACATGATTCTCGGCTTTCTCTCTGCTTATCTCATAACTGCAGCTCTGAATGTGGGTAAAAGGCATAATTTACAGGAAATTGTCGTATAACTTTAAAAATATTACATTCGGATTTGTTCTGTAATGAAATTCCTAGAGTTTTGTAGCCCGCAACGTTACAACTCGGCATTTCGATTGTGTATTTTTGCACATCTATTTAGCTGTCCTAGTTTTTAAAACGTCTTAATAAAAAAAAATTGCTCTGGAAGCAAATAAATAAAAGAATCTTGAACGACTTGGCTAATGAATAGGTCATGTCATGAGCATTGTTAATTTGTACGCTTACACGGGTTGTTAAAATAATAGGATTTGATCTTGGATGGCTTCAGTTTGTTTCGCGGACTAGCCATCCTATTGGATGCGAGACGCGAGTGTAAAAAATTATAACTGCAAAAAAGGACTCTTCATCGAGCCTATGCATATGCATAATGATAGTAATAGTAATACATATGGGGATGACCATTAAATAACTAGGTACCAAACTAAATCTATAACGAACTACTATATATCTAATCTTTTTCCAATTCCAATGCAACGTGGCTCGTGGTGTTTGTGTTCCTTGCTTTACTTACAGATACAGATAACAAAGTCCAATCTGTTGTATAGCAGGTACAGTATTTTTGATAGACTAACTTGAATTGAATTCAAGCAGGGCATGTACGGGTATGACAATTAGACTCAGTTGTTTTTAGTTTTCTTTGGCTTAAATTCTTTATTTTTAAATAATAGAAATTTATTATAAATGAAGAACTCAGTGGTTTTTAAAATTTCTTGCCAAAACCGACAAGCACCACTTTAAATTGAGTAGCTATAATATTCAATTCACCTGTTCAATAAACAAATTTGTTTCTAAAATGGATTTGATATTGCTTCTTGTGCTCGCATGGACGGTGTTTATCTCAATTTGCCTGGCAATTATATTTTTGGCCGATTCTGACATTCTCACGTTTCTGGCCCTGCATTTTGGAAAGTCACCAGGTAAAAACTTAAAAAATTGAATATTAGATGCTTAATTGACATGCACTAGATACTACATAATGGAACAAGAATGTACTAGTACTTTTAGTACTTACTACTTTATTGAATTCTTTTATATCAGAACAAGAATACTCAGGAAAAGTTATTTGGATAACCGGAGCTTCCAGTGGAATTGGCGAAGCTCTCGCCAAGGAGTTAATACGATGTAATGCCAAACTCGTGTTGTCAGCTCGACGAGAAGCTGAATTAGAGCGAGTCAAAAAGGAATGCTTAGGTAAAGGATATTTTCATGTTCACCATTTTCCAGCTAAATTATTGACTAACAGCACTAGCCTATGATTACTAAATTTATTATTAACAAACAATTATGTTGTTTTGTGTTAAGCTATTAATAGTAAATCCAAGGACAGTGATATTTTACTCATGCCATTCGATATGAATGACATCTCTAAGCATGAGACTTGTTTCAAAGGCGTCCTCAAACGGTTTGGAAAGGTTTGTACTAAAATTTGTAACATATAAGACGGTATAGCATGTTCACCAAATTTTTATGGTGCATCATTATTGCAGTTGGATGTACTAATAAGCAATGCTGGAAGGTCACAGCGAGCCAACTGGCACAAAATCAGCCTTAGCGTGGACAAGGAGCTGTTTGACCTCAATTTATTTTCTTTGATAAATCTCAACCGAATCGTAGTCCATCACTTTCTGGAGACTGGAAGTGGCCATATTGTGGTCAATTCTAGTATGGCTGGAAAAATTGCGGCTCCATTTTCTGCTTCATATACAGGCTCTAAGCATGCCATTCAGGTATGAACCTTACACAATCTCAGGATAAACGCTATTAATTGTAAGCAAAAGTTACTAGCAAAAGTTGTAATTGGAAAAAGTAATAAAGCGAACGAATTACAGTCTGTGAGGCCCTCGGGCATTGTATCGGACTATAAACGCCAAATTATTATTGTAAGCAAAAATCCAAGACAATCTTCTATTATTACAGGGCTACTTCAACAGCTTGCGGAATGAAATGAGCCAGAATAATATTAAGGTCACAATTCTTTGTCCAGGAGCCACGGTATCAAGTTTTCTAGGTGAAGCGTTCACTGAAAATCCTGGAGAGGTTTGCTTACAAAATTTTTACGAGCCCTCTCGAATAAATATTTCTTTAAGCTTTGTTTTCGTTTTAAGAAATTTGGGAAGAGTCATCGATCTGGTGATAGAAGAATGACGGCTGAACGATGTGCAGTTATATCGGTTGCGGCAATGGCTAATCAACTGGAAGAAGCTTGGATGGCTCTATTTCCTTACGTGGCAATGGTTTATTTCAACCAATACTTGCCATATTTTGGATCTAAGTATGTTTTATTTTACAAACGAAAAAGTTTTAACTGATTAAAGCTCAAATAGAATGAAAACTACAATATTTTGATAGATTGCAAAGCTGGATGGCACGAAGTGGAACTTTCATAAAGCTAAGAGATGGGAGAGATACAATGAAAGAAAAATGAGCAGTGACCAAAAAATATGGCACACCGTGTACCCAAAGCTTGCAGCATACGGGAATCAAATAAATTTATAATCCGGTGGGTAGACACTAAACACCTATTTGAATTATTCCCCAGTTTTATTTACTTCGGATGATATGTGTCTAATAAAGAATTTAAATTGAAAATGGTTGTTCAATCTGGGAGGTGTGTGGAAAATAATTCATTTTGGAACGTATCGCACGCCGGCTTTGAGTGATCGTTAGAAAGGCAGGGAATTCGGGTCTTGTGCGCTTAACTTTGACTGATTCAATGCTGACGAGAAACAATCCATTCACAAGAATTCGTTCCATGAAGCGTTCGAATACTAGAATTTTCTACTGGCTCGACGTTAAGGGAAATGCGAAGCGTCAATCCAGCACTTCGGGAGAAAAATCGTGTCATGATAGTTTGGCGACAGTAGAGTGGCATACGAATTGTTCCGTAAATGCTGAGGTAATCTGGATACACTACTCTGGTGAGGCTTCCCTCTGGAAATAATAATTTAGATATCAACTTTAAAGCAAGAATAGAAAATAAGTTATAAATTAGTTCGAAAATTTTACCTGGGAAAACAAAGTCGCCGAAATTGTCCAGAAGCTCAATAGCGTAGCAAGCCATAATTTGAGCCACACCTCGTGGCAGACCTCGAACTTGAAGGTGAACTCGGTAGGTTCCATGGAGTTCAACAAGCTTAAATCGCCTTCATCAAAACAAAGTAGGTTGATACCTAGCTTGGGTTGTTGAAAATTATAACTCCGAATCGGATATCGGATGTGTTTTGGCATTTACCAAAGAGAGCAGATTCCATGTGAGTTGACCACAACTTGTGGAGAATAGATACCCCAGCACTCTGTGCCCAAAATTTCATTTTCAAAATCAGAAATCTTCCAGACGAAGGATTTGGTTTCCGAATTCTAAGTCAAATCAACCAGTAATGTTTAATGCTTGATCTCTTCTGAATTTACTCTAGAAGTTACCTGAACAAAATTTAGCACTCCACTAGAACCAGACGAAATTTGAATCGGCTCACAGTCACATACTTCTGGGTAAATTTGACCCACTTCAGAAACTTTGCGTGGCCCATTATTCAGCAATTCCCTCTGCTCGTTGCAGCTGAAGCTTTTCAAAATTCCAACTGACTTCGAGGAAAATGTTGCTCGACATTTGATGTGTAGCTGATCGTCCATAATTTGATCTTGAGTCAGCAGTATATTTGCAGAGTATCCACAGTCACCCCCAGATTCAAAGACACCGTTGAAGGTTAGTTTCTTCATATCTAAATTTCAGAAATCAAAAGTGACTGACTTAAAATCTTATTGCGGATGGATTTCTTATAGGCATAAAATAAAGGTGAAACTACCAGTTCGCTTTAAATATTTTCTTACCCATGACCAGATCCTGACCCGCACTATTTGCCAAGGAAAAGTGCAAATTGACCTCCACATTTGCCAAATTGTTGGGGATATTCGTGGCAATAATACCAAAAAGAAGTCTGAAGCCCTCGGGTAAAACGCTTCTGCCGAATCACAAGTCGCCTGAAATATTTGGGCAAACAATATGGATTTGTTTGGATAGTCTTTTGATGCGTGCATTTCAAATTCAGTGACCTTACCATCGACAAGCTCCAGCGCAAAACTCCGGTGAACTGAGAAAACCGGTTTTAAGTTCATCGGAGCAATCTTCCAGTCGCCAAGTGATAACCCGAGTTGGACTTGAGACGGTTTTCTGTAAAAAAAATTTAAATTGCTTGAGTTCTTGTGTTTAACTATAAAAATAAATGATTCGCCTTAAAGTAATTTACCTCGCGCGTTGATTCATATAAGATGTATCCAAGAGAGCTTAAACCACAAAGGCCGAGAAGTTTTTCAAGCATACTCACTGAACCAAGACCCAGGAAGGTTATGGTCAACAGTACGAACCAAATTAATCCGTGCTTGAATGCCTTCCATTTCTTGAGGTTAATTGAGCCGCGATGATCTTCTGTGAAAACCTCAAAATTAACCGTGTTGCGCTGTTCGGCTTTGGAAGCAGGAGGGATTTTTCTTGAGCACGAAATTGGTCCCTGAATTACCAAGCAGTTGGTCTTGACCAGGTCATTTGGTTGTTTGCCTTCCGATTCCGGTTCAATGCAACACATTTCATCGATCTCATCATCTTGCAAATGGCGGCTGAGCTCTGCTGAGACTCTTGGTGGGGATCGCTTTTCCTGTTATGTGTGAACAAACAGCTTATTGCATTAAAGATTTCCCACGATACAAAAATACGTATCTTACAATGCTTTGTTAACATGCAATGGTGTATACATAATGCCGGAGTGAACTTACAAATTTGACCCTGCTCGTCTTCGTATTCTGATGGCGAACGCTCATAATTTTTGTTAGATAGAAGCTGTTCACTGAAAATTTAGATGGCGACTATGGCCTCGGCCAATTCAAATTTAAACCATAATTTTGAAAGTGCCAATTTAAATTTAAATCATAATTTTGAAAGTATTCGACTTATTCAATGAGTATTGAATTTACTACGTAGCGAAAGCGAAGCAAAAGAGCATATTTTTATTTTTCTACCTCAAAATAAATATTTATACAAGAAGTTAAACCACGCTTCTTCAAATACCTCATACCTTGACAACCTAACAAATTCATTGACATTCGGCTTTGCCAGACCGTAAATCGTCATTCTCTATCTCCAATGCCACACATCAGAATTGCATTGCGAAATGGGTCGGAATTTCTTTAAACACTTCAAAGTTGTATAGCTTCGATTCGACTATTGAATAAAATTTCAGCTCACTTCATTTGAATGCAAAGCCTACCGTGTTCTTCTTTTTTTTCTTTTTTTTTTTTTTTTTTTAAATAAATCTAAACAACAAGGCAGTAGATCAATTATTAGCTAGCCCTAAATAATAATTGATCTACTAGTAAAATAAGTACCGGGTGGATGCGATGCAAGCACACCAGGATTTATAGAGTTTTAGACGGGTTTCATTGAATTATTAATCTGCATTCTATGTATAGTCATTGTTCCCATTGTCAACGAAGCTGATATTTCCAGTTTCCAGTCCCCAGCGTTTTTTTTTGACAATTTAAATAATTCATGTGGCATAATTTCCGAGCTGATTGATTTAGTGTCGAAGGAGTAAGTTAAGTTAGAATCGATGCAAATGCAAAGACGGTTCTGCCCTGCAACACGATTTTACTCCGCCAAGTAACCAGAATCAATTGATTACCAGGTAGGTGCCATCAATATCAATCAGAGCATTCATTCCTCAGTTACATGTTACATGATACATAGATTTATTAAACTCGAAATCATTCTCTCAAAATAAATGCTTTACTTAAGGATTCCACCACTAATCGCCACTCACCCCCGCCGCGCCCTGTTCACACCACCAAGCGTAAAGAGCAAGAATACACAATAGGTAATAGGGTTTCATTTTCGCTGCACCAGCATCGACCTGCTACTTCATATGGAATCGCAAGCATAGACGAGAGATAAGCCTCGCGAGCGAGGAAACCTAACCTAGCATCCGTCCAACCTAACCTTCATGGATTTTTCATCTGTGGATCGCATTGCAAATCGCAATCGCAAGGAATTAGAAACAGAAATCGCCTCCCCTTCCCCTCCTCCCATTCATTCCGCTGCTGCGCTGGGTTCGGCGATTTGGTTGCTGCTGCTGGCTGTGTGTTAGATCTACAGCTGTGCTTTGCTCTGTTTTGCTTTGGGCTCTTCTGAGCTGCTGCTGTATATTCAGTCGTAGGCCGTCTCGACTACACCACCAACAACCAAGCAACAGCAACCAGCAACCAGGTTCAATTTATGTGCATGTTAATTATATTCGCAGTTTGTTTGGTGTAATTACTCGAGTAATCAGTAATAGCAAAACGTCGAGTAGCTGATATCAATCCACAAGTCATTCACACGGAGTGGAGTTGGGGAGTCCAGCATCCAGTTTCAGTCAGTCCAGTCAGTCGTCTGTTCGTTAACTCTCATGCATATTTTTGTACACCAATTCCTTGTCGCTTGTTCAACTTTTGCATTGGAATAATCAACAATTAACAAGTCAAGTAAGTTACCTTTTAAAATCTTGAACCAAAACCGTTGTTCTCTACGTCCGTCATTCGATTTTCGATTTTCGATGCTCAATGTTGAAGAGCCATTGACAAAATGGATCCTCGACTTTCAACTTTGTACATTTAACATTGACACTCAAAAGTCAAAAGTTGATAGCTCAAGTTGGATGCTAGAGCTAGACAGTTGACATTGACACCTGTTTTGTTTAGGTTGTAGGTATAAGACTGTTGATGTAAATCTAGCATAAGTAGGCAGTAGGTACTGAACTCGTTAATTGTTAATAATCGTTTTAATCAGTATGATGTTTAAGGTTATTGTTACAAGCGGAACTAAAATTGCTCGCAATAAACAACTGTTCACAAATTTCCAATTTTCATTTGCGGTTTTTGCTCGTAAACAATATCAAAATTTATCTTTTGTAGCCGAGCATGATGGCTATTGTGCTCAGCACCAGCACATTTGGCATTTAAGTATACTTAAAACCAGATGTAGATGTGAGATGCCCATTACAATTTCGTATTCAGGTGCCTGAACAAGAATACTTTTCCCCAGTCTCCAGCGGTTAAACTATTCTGCTACTGGTTATTGGGTTTTTCTGAAGCCTCATGCTCATACACGTGTGACGGTGACGTGTGTATGACAAATTGGAAATGGGAAGTGAGGATTAAAAGACAGGGTAGACGATTATACATTAGGTAACTTTTGGTTCTCATCTGAAGAGTCATTGTTCCATGGTTTTTGTCGTCATTACATTTTACATTACACCTGAGCATGTGAAGGCCAACTGAAACGAGTGCTCATATAAAGTTCCTATCGAGGTAGCTATGCTTACCTACATATATCACACACGCAATTATCTCCATTCCATTGCGATAGTAGCATCAAATTACCTGTAATAACCCTGACTGATATATCAAGCCAAACGTGTATCGTGTGCGTCTCCCCGAACCACCAGATCAATTCACTGGCAGTATCCGTAGACAACGCAGGTGTGTGGGGAGTTACGATTGACCATCGTGGATTTACTGAAAAATCGTGTGCTTTTCTTTAAAATTTTAGATCACTACGAGTGCGATCGGCTTGGAAAAATTTCACCCAGCGCTTGAACATTACACAAGGCTAAAATAGTGGAATTGATCACGAAGACGCAGCAGAACCGAACCTAACTGCTTTATAGCTGAAATTTGAAATCAGTTGAAGAATGTTGTCCTTAACTGAGCAACTGGAACTGGCTTTGTCCGGACGCCTTAAGAATGAAGAAGAACTTCATCGATGCCCAAATGCAGATATTTCAGCTTGTGAATTCTGTAAACTTCTCAATATTTTCTCAATCGTCAGTCGGAATTTTAAATTAAGGTGAGCTGTGAGCTTAAGTAATTTTTTCCTGTAGTTCAACTGGCTGGGCTTTTGAAATATCGAGATCGAGTTTGAATTTCTCGATTCAAATTTTTACTCTCACGCTGGTATTATTTCAATTTTTTTAAATGGCTCAAACCGTCACGGTATTCTTTAGTAGCCCAAGTTATAGTATCATTTAGCTGCATAGTGTCACGTTTTAATTGCTTACAAAACAAGCATTGAGTTCGGCTGGAAGTAGCGTCTCAGTCGTGGCGTGCCTTAAGAAAAAAGTAAATCGACAAGAATTTGTGATTCATTATGTATCACAAGCTCAAGTCCAGCGTCAGACGTCAGACTGGCACAGAACACAATGAAACGTATACATATATAGTTGCGTTTAATCCATGAGAATGAGAAGTAATTGAGTGACGTCATGCGGAAATTCCGCAACTAGAGTTCACATGATTTTCATTATCAAACCATTCGTCTTATCTCCATTTCCTGGTATTCAGTATTCAGTCCTTAGAAGTATAAAGAATTTATGGGATGAGGATGGGGTATCAAGATTGAACCAATTACAAAAGCTGTATATTCTAGCACTTTTCGCTGTTTCCTATTTTTCTGGAAGTGTGAAAGTGCTAGAGTAAATAATATTTACTTCATTCATGGATGTACCTTATGACCTCATGCTATGAAATAATTCCAGTTGTATTTACACTTGAGTAATATCCTGAATTGAGCAATACTACTGTTTGTGAGAGGATGACGCGATGAAGTACTCATCAATCACCATTTATGAAATAAAGAACATGGTTCATTTCAGTTCAGCTCCAAAGACGGAGATAAGGAACGTGTTAGCTGCTTCATTGATCGAGGTTCGTAGCCTACGACTACGACCCTTGAGAATGAAATGAAATGGATATTTATTATAGGTCAGCCACGAGTTTCCAATGGGGTGGGTCATCTCAGTCTGTAAATATTATTTATTATTATCTTATATCTTATATTTCATAACCCTGGCCTGGCAGTTCGACTGGCAATTGGCAAATCCCACGGTACCCTTTTGAGCGTAAGCGTCTAATCTAGTTCTGGAATTCCTAGTTCTTCCATTAGACATTTTTTTCATGTTGTAAGAAGCATCGTATCTATTTTAGACCTGACGGTTAGTTTGCCAAAATTGTGCGGCGTAGCAAGTCTCTTCGCTATGCATATAGCTTTATCCATTATCAAGCTTGACACAATTCTTGAGGCCAAACAGACAAGGCGAAGTGGTAATCCAGAAGGGCGTGTGTCTGACAGTAAACAACCAGAATAGATATTAACAAATGGACACAGGACACAGTGCAGGAGTTAATATCGAATGATCAATGAATGATCGAAATCCGTACTTATTCATTCATAAGATTGATGCTGCCCTACTTAAGTTTTTTTTTAAACAAAAAGGAATCTTTTCAATGAAAGTATTATATGTAATTCTATACTAACCTCACTTTTATACCGTGAAAGCCTACATTTAATGTTAAGTAAGACCTAAAAGTATCAGAAATATATTTTTTGCGTTGGATTTCTTGCTCGCATTTCACTCCCACCGTATTATTATTATACACGGATACTATATGCGAACGATAGAAACTGGCTATATTGTGTGCGGATTTGCAGCATCTAGAGTTATAATAACTATAAATGCTTGAAGTTCGTTCAATTTTTTATTGGAGAAGGCAATGACTATGAAGTTAGCGATACCCTTAAATTTTCTATGAGTTAAAAAGTTGAATGACCATCACCCATTTCTGAGATTATTGAATGTACTCAGCTTATCGACAAATAGTGGACATTCTAATACTTTAGTACTATGTGTATCATTAAATAGCAGCTTATGCATAATGTATCCATCGTATATCATCTCAATCGCAACATGCCGATGCCGAGCACAGAGCAAGTTTCTTGTCTTGGGTAGGTAGGTGTATGTTATGCTTTTGCGATCGCTCACTTTGCTCACGTTTGCTATAAAATGTATTTGCAGTGTAATTCATTTGCAATGCGCAGCAACAGCCTTGGCTTGACTGTGCTTTGTTGCATGCGAATGTTTTGAGCCGTTTACATTGTAGTTGGCATGCATTACAGTACACAGGGAAGATGTCTGAATTTTTTGTCGAACAAAACAACAATACCAGAGGAATGTCGCATGGGTATTATGTGCCATTGCCATTGAACATTGAACTGAAAAGTTGATACTTGCTATCCTTGGCTGATGAGGTGTGTCTGGTGTGTGGCCTAGTAAGGTCTTTACACTTTAGGTCTGTCTGTCGTATTTCCACGGCAGATAACAGGGCAAGTTCACTGTGTCATAATCTAAAATTAGCGTACCATCTGTACCTGTAGCAAACATTAAGACTGCGCAAAACAGGAAGAAATGGCCCTCAATCTCTATTGATGAACCATAATTTAGTGTACATATTATTCAAATTGTTGCTAATAAAATAATATATTTATTATATACTTCTAACAGGAGTGCGCTTGAATCGGCAAAGCAAATCGATGAATGTCATTTCCATGTACAGAGCCTGCGCACCTGTGTCGATGAACTTACACCTCACCTCAGCCGTTTTGATTTCGATGAAGCCACGCAAGCTAATGGCTATCGCACATTTGTTTGGCTTGCAAAATGTGGTGTATCGAAATGCCAGTTCGTGGCAAATGAACTTTATGAGAAGAGTCGATTCTGCTCTCCGACCAATCATGCTGACCTTTTTGAGTAAGTTAAAAGAAAAATATCTATAGAAAATATTGTTTATATGATGTCGGCTAACTGAACTTTGTGTAAAATCTTATATTTCATCGAATTACAGAAGACTGGTCGACTGGACTCGAATATTCCGTGTTTTATCAGTTATTATGGAATGCCTTGTTGACTTCGTCAATGACTCACAGTCCAGTTCATTATTTACCTCGTCTCAAGATGCTTTAGACCGATTAATTGCGATGTCAAAAGAACGTGTAAATGTTGTTGGATTTCACGGAAAACTACTTGGATTTCAGGTTAATAATTAAATTCATGCCTACATATCCGGGCCGAAGTCGGTCGTCGGTCCACTTTTCCAAGAATCGATCCAGAAAACCTTATAAAATAATTGTTTTTATACTGTAGTTCTGCAAGTCTGTAAGAGTTCCCCTGCGGCTCGTGTCAACACTAATGGCAGCTTATTCCGAAGTATACCAGGCCGATGGGTTTATCAGATCTTCGCTTATGTCCTCTAAAGCTTGTGAGCCATCAACCATCTTGCACCAGTGTCTAGATTTAATGAGAATCGATTAATCTTAATATTTTATTGTTTCAGTCGTTTACTACTGGAGGAATCCCTCGGAACGAGCAGATCGTATTGCCAAAATCTGCTCGGAAGATCCGTTACGTTTTTTCAAGCAGTTCTGGTTGATACAAGAAAAGGGTATGTAATTCAGAAACCGTCCAGAACTAAATAAAAAATTCTGTAAAGGCAAATTAAATAAAAATATTTTGCCTTAAATAGGTGTTGTTAAAATTGTTTCCAACTGCCTGGGTGAACCTGTTGATGCCAACTTGGAGATATCAATTCCTCCAGTACGCCTTTCAGTCACAACGCGATCAAACAAGAAACTTACCGTAGTACCGCCTGCAGAATACGTTGGTCTCAAACCACTAATGCTACGACTTGTCTCTCACAAAATACGATCTGGAGCTGTTGGATGCGGGAAACCTGGTTTAGGATCGCCACACGAAGAACTATCTAAAACATTAATTGTCCACTGCCACGGAGGTGGATTTGTGGCTCAAAGTTCAAACTCTCATCTTGTATATCTTAAGTCTTTTGCAAAGGGTGTTGGAGCACCAATCATCTCCGTCGACTACTCATTGGCACCTGAAGCTCCTTATCCAAGAGCTCTTCACGAAGCCTTCTACGCGTATGTTTGGGCTTTGGAGAATGCTCATCTTCTCGGTAGTACTGCTGAGAAGGTTATCTTTACAGGTAGGGTTGAAATAATAAAAAACGTGAAAGTATTAGGTGTCAACAAAATATCATTTCGTTTCTTTCTGTTCCAGGTGACTCGGCAGGCGGATTGATTCTAACTGGAGTCACGATTCTCTGTATTGAATTGGGTGTTCGAGTTCCAGATGGACTTCTATTGGTCTACACTCCTCAGTTATTGGAATCTTCGATCTCTNCTTCTATTGGTCTACACTCCTCAGTTATTGGAATCTTCGATCTCTCCTGCGCGACTCTTAAGCTTGGCTGATCCATTGATTCCCTATTCAGCACTGGCAGCTTGCCTTGGAGGTTAGCTAGAATTGTTGATGTAAAATAAACATTATATGTGTGTTACAAATGCTTATCCTATCCTAATCCTAACACTAACTGGTGCACTATGATTATTTCCCGCAGCCTACCTTGGGAAGACGTTCGACCCTGCGCAAGCCCAATTACCAGGTAGTTTTGTGGAAGGTGACTGGGAGCCAGAAGAGTACAGCAACACACAGTCTTGCAGCAGGAAGTTTGTTAGCTTAGTTCTGGAAGAATTGGACGGTGTAAATGTCCCACAGGATGACTGGCATGTTTCGCCTCTGATTGCACCAGACTATTTACTCGCTAAATTTCCACCTACTTCTATTGTTGTAAGCTGCCATTTTTTACTTATTGGTAGACACACCGCTATCCAGGAAACTGGCTACTTATTAGTTGTTGTGATGCTAATTGAGAACGTTTTAAATCTTTCCAGACCACCCAATTTGACCCCTGCCAAGATGATTGCATTGAACTTGCTTCTCGATTGAAGGCGTTGAGTGTTCCTGTAACCCTAGACGTACTGCCATCATTACCTCATGGATTCTTGAATTTCGGACGGGTAACCTGATGCCATGTCTTTCTTGTTATTTTTCTACATCCCATTAATACCAATTTCATCGCGTTATTTTTTGTGTGTAGCAGATTAGTGCGGAGTGCTACAAGGGTATTGAAACTTGTTACCAACGGCTGAAAGAATTTTGCTAAATATTTGGAAACTCGAGTGTCCATCACATCAAGACAAAACTTTAACACTGCATTTGAAGAACGTCCAAAAGAATTCTCGCGTCACTAGCGATCAGCGATAGAGACCAGCAACAGGAAATATACCAGATATTGGTACAAAGTTTCGAACTACAACCTCCGAACAACCGAAATAGACGTAATAGCTTGTACGATCTTGTGATATAAAATAAAACACACCAAAAATCTCTCAATTCTTGATGTGTGGCAATTGTCTAAGCTAACTGTATTATGTTTATATAAACCCTTTGTGATAACCGATATTTATAACGTAGATTTGCATATTAGGTATTCGTGTGGTAAAACATAAGGATAGAGTTTTTTTTGGCTATTTGTACGATCGGTGGGATGATTTGGGTTTGACACCATCACCACCACCTAAACTAATGTATTCAGTGCAGACTTAAACTATATGTTTTTGTAATTAACTTAATGTGATTCGCAGACTCTCTTAATATCATTTTTAATTTAAATCTACGTTAAATTCAAATTAGCTTATTCGTTTCAACGTTCTAAACAAATAAGGATTTATAAAATATACTGTTGTTTTAACTAATTTAAATGATTTAGCGCAGGACATAGATAAGGTATTTTATGTATTTTAAATATAAACGTGTTTTGCACGGGCTTGGACTACCATGTAACTAGTGTAATTATGAATTTGAATTACAAGACCGCACTACAATTAAAACTAGATAATAAAAACCACGGAGTCAAACTTATCAATGCATAAGCAATCATGTACCCAATTATCAGTTACAAAGTTTAAGATGCCAAAATATCGAGATTGACACAATCATCACACGCAGACAGTCTAATTCTAAGCTGCAAGGTCATGAGGGTCGTACGACATTTCCTGTGGCATAGCCAGATCTAGACATTTTTCCTTGCGCAAGAAGATATCCAAGCTAGAGCTCGTGGTGAACTGTCTGTATAGAGATGTTCTCTAATGAAAGCCTAAAAGCATTACGCTGCGTTAGCATTAGCACATCCCGGGTAGTCAGTTGCGTCACCATGAATGTAAATCTGTGCAAAAAACTCTAATTCGCACAACAGCGTTGGCGTTGAATTGAGCTCGAGATGTGTAAAAGGCCATGCAAAATGCTAAATGAATCCCTCCAATCCCGGTCCGGCTGCAGTAAGCCATGTGGTCTCGACTAGGACAGTGAATTGACAAGGACGCTCTCCAGAAGTACAGTAGTAAACGGTAAGAGAGTTGATTCAATAATTATTATAGTAAGCGCAGCACACTTGATATCAAAATGCGTAGTTGGTTTGTGTAAAACCGGTTTATATTAACTATCCTTTGCCAAACCCATTCACATT
>VNWX01001189.1:0-16258 GCA_009869905.1 Ceratophysella communis
AGGGGCAATAGTGCTATGTGCTAAAAATTTGAGACTTTGATACCGGCCCAGAAAGAAAGAAAGAAAGAAAGAAAGAAAGAATGACGCTGAGTATTAGTATATAGATAAATGTAAATATTAAACAACCATAAACATATCGGGAATAAATGCTCGTGCAAGCATACGACGGCAGAGTTAATTTGCGAAAGTTTAATTTATTTATTCGAACTAGAATTGTTTAGTTTAATTAATTAGATCTACATTACAAGAATGAAATAATTCATTGAATTAATACATATTTACCTAATTTGTTTCTAGTGCATGTTTTTTTATGAACTATTACTTCTTAGTTCGGATAAAAGCTAAATGCAGATTTACAGATTTACGTCGAGGAGCAGGACAGGACATATTGTACACATATTCAAACACTAAAGCCTTGTAAATGATTATTTTTCAACCAAAATTGATAAATCATAGTATAATAACTTACTATACTAACTATAATAGCTAATTTAAAAAATACTTATGTTGCATATGTACCTATTTTACTTTCACAGTATCAAAATACATTCCCATCTTCCGTTTTACTGTTCACAAATGCTTTGCAACTCAGAAGCAACTTCACAAACTAAATTCCGAACCGTGTCGGCAGATTTACAGAACGATTCTGATAAAGCTGCTTGGATATTTACTCCTCCGTTGTACGCCGTGATGTAGAAGAAAATGGCTAAAATGGATCAAACAAATAATTGGGTGAGGGTAAGATTAGTCATTCTATGGTATCTACTACATGTCATCTCTATTTGCTAACTTTCACATTTAGATACATGGCATTACTGAGGCACGGCATGATTACTGCATGCTTTTTAGCAATAAATGCCGGCACCCAGGTGTCTCAGCTGGGCAAGCATTGAATAAATATTTGCACATATTTACCTGGAGAGCCTGGCAAAGGACCACCGAAATTGTGCACTGCGGTAACCGGAACATTCTCAAATTGCACGACTTCATTCAACGGAAAATTATCCTCAACATAGACTCCAGTGACTTGCCAAATTTTTAAAAGCATTTCCTGGAGCGGGCGAACAAAAATCCCGAAGAGATTTAAGCCAATTAAATTTATGACTGACATTATCCCAGATTTTTGGGCTCTGATGTATTCCTCATCTAATTTGAGTCTTTCCAATGGGTCCTCCACTCCAGGGTGAGCCCGCAAGAAGATGTGAGTGCTAGTGTATGAAAAAATTAGGTACAAAGTAATGTTTTAAACGCAGTATGTACATTTAAAAAATTATATAGCTTGCTACGGTTAATTTTCTCGAAGCGTCGAAACAAATGAGCCAATAATGAATTTAATACCACAAATTTAACCCATATGTGGTAGTTCAAATTTTACCTGTGGTTTCTAAAGCGTGGCCCATCACGTGGCAGAAAAATCGGTTGAAGAAACGTTACGTGATTCGGTACCTTCATGGAATTCCTGGTCATAAATTTCCTTAATCCTCCTCCAATAGCGGTCATCGCCACGGCCGTCATGCTCACATCAAATTTAAGTACAATTTTGTCAATCAAATCCTTTGGAATTCGCTCAGTGTGAAACCAAACTTGTCTTGATTTTGATAATTTTTTCTCAGATATATGCAATGGATTACGATCGTAATTAGTAACAAAGTCCTTGGCCATTTCGTAAGGGGCCGCCAACAATTTTGCTAAGAGCCTAGTTTTCGAATTCTTAGGCAAGGTTTCAGCCAAGCTCCCATTTCGATCAAAAAGAACTGTTGGACATAACGGATACAAGGGCTTCCGCATCGCCGAGTCCATGATGAACGTATAAAATCATCAGAGTTTTACGAATTTCAGGTTTCTTCGTCGTGGTATAGTTTGGAAATACAATTATTTTCCAAGGGCTCATGCCTTGAGGCCAGCTCTCGTCAAAAATTTTACCCGTGATTCCTGGCAATGTTTCTTCGTTTAGAGAAATTAGATTTTCACAAATATGGTTATTTATATTAAAGTTTTCTTCTTTTTTCCAAAAACTAAATCCCATCCACGAATAGTAGAATTGGCGTAATTCCGGAAATTGCCAATTCCCTGCTAAATTCCCTGTGGTTTTGCAGAGGATAACTCGCTGAAATTTTTCAATAAGTTGCTCAAGTGTAACGACGCCGTCGAACACCACCACCCCTCCAATATTCACGTACGGATTTCTTCGAGAATTTAAATCTGGTGTCCAGACAGAACTTTGCAAGGGAATTATGCCTTCCAAATCGGGTCGAAGCATTTTGGCAGCAATGCCAGCCAGCAAACGGAACAGGCTGATTGGCAAAACAACGAGCAGAAAAATTATCGGCAGAATTACAATGAAACAGAAGGTCAGACTTAACACGGCTAATTCCATTTTGATTTAAAAGGATTCCTTGGCTTATTGTAAATTTCCAATAGGCTGCAATTTTATTATAAATTTCTGTAAGAGAGTCAATGTCAAACTCAACAGCCCAGTCCAATTTCACACTCCCTTTAAAAACTTTTATCTTCGGTTGAAGTCTAGACCTTGTCAGCAACTAGCGGTAGCAGGGCAAATTGACGAAAAACCCAACTGACGAAAAACAGCAAAAAAAAACAGAAAAAACGGCTTTACTCATTTGACGAAAAAATCACGGTCAAAGTGACGAAAGTTTTATTTCACAAAAAACAGAAGAAAAAAAGTCAAAACATTTAAATTATTTAAAAGTTGGGATCAGTAAAGTAATTCTTGTGATTCAGTTGCGAAGTTTAACAAATCCAAATCTACTATTGTACAAATGACAATTTTCAAGTAGTAGCTGATTCATACTACGATATTTCAGACGTTGGATTCGCGGAAGCCCACCACTATTAATATTCGAAGTTCTCGGATTTCCAAAGTTACACTGGACGTATTTTATTTTATTTCAATGCAGGCATCAATCCTTATCTCTTTCATCTTATCTACAGTTTCTACCTTTTCCATTAATAGTTTTGCCTTTTCATGTTTTTTCCATGTTCTTACTATTTTTGTGGAAAGTCAAATTTACGAATTTTTTTTCGTCAATTTGACCGAATCGTAAAAAGTTGGTTTTTTCGTCAGTTGGGGTTTTCGTCAATTTGCCCTTTGCCCCAAGTAGCAACTGTGTACGCGGAATTCAAGAAGTGCATAGTTTTTTGCATATTTTCCAATCCAGACAACAACAAAATAGATACAAAGCTTTGTATTTGAATGATTCCTTGCATAAGGATAAATAAATAAGTATCAAAATGTTAAGCTCAAGATCAGTTCCGAGAATGAGCAAGTTACACCTATCCTTGTAAGCTTGTAACAAGTAATGGATAAGCAAAAAAACTAGTATCAAAAATATTCCACTTCCAATCTTCCGCGTAGTGCTGTTTACGGTAATCGGAAATCCCTTTGTGCTTCTTAAGTTGAAATTGATTCACGTCGCACAATGCAAGCTAAAAACAATATAGGATTTATGTACTGTTTATTTACTGAAATGGGCACTGCAGGTGTATATGCTGTAAGCATATAATGATGACGATCCCCAACATCAAAACAAGATGCAGCACATCTACATATTTATGTGGTAGTATTGATCCCATTGTAACTCACGTTCCTACCTACCCTGTTGCGCTCTTGCTCTACTGGGCAAGATTATGAGAACTCGATTGAATTATGTTCTCAAAAGTATGTTATAAAAGTGATGCTGATGTCAAGTTCCAGTTTGCATAGCATCAAAATTTGCTACCGTAAAATCGAACGCGATCTTCGTCGCATAGTTTACAGCATCATTATACCTTGTAATTTATTAAGAAATTATATAGAAGTCAAAGAAATTGGTCTGAATTTCAACCGGGCAGATACTATGCCAAAACATAGAAGTTCATCGCGTAAAAATTTAGCTTTTGAAATTTAGAAGAATATACAGGAACGGGCGAGGCTTAAATTAGTGTTCAAGTCATGCAACTTCTACTCTACAACTTCTTCTCAACTTAAATTTTCGGACCAAATATGTTAAATTCAGTTTTTTAGTCATGTTCATCCCGAAGTTAGGACGTTTTCCCCAAAGTCATTTTCCCTAGGTACTATTTTACCTAATTTTTTTTCCAGGACGGAGTCCACATTTTTAGGTTAATTTTTTCCAGTTTGGCTAAGCTTACTTTTAACGTTTGCATTGATTTTGAGTAATAAACACATTTGGCATTTTGGGTAAAAGGGTTTGGGTCAAATTGAATCTGGGGGAAAAAAACTTTAGGGAAAAAGTTTTGGGGAATATCATTTTTAGGGAATCTGAATTAGGGAAAACGTTCGGACAGGGCTCATCCCAACCTTTAATTAATCAGTCAATAGTCAGCTTATTTGACATGTAATTAGCCCAACCAAGTTTAAAACATGGTAATACAATTCAGCGTGTTATTCGGGTCAAAACATGTCCTAGCGTTTTTATTTGAAAATCGGGTACACGACACATCATCGGGATAAGTACCAAGAAGCAATTTTTATTTTTGTACTACTACCTAAAAGCTCATCTCCAAGCGAGAAGTAAGGAAAATACAGGCAAATGAATTTGTCCTATTTTCCACAACGCTGGGCGAAATTGTTGAATATCAGACTTGATTTTATCCAGTTTACGACCCGCCACGCCAGCTCAACCGAACTTTATTATTTTATTACCATCTCCTATACCAAAGTTGTAATCTGGCGTCATGAGCATGAGACTCGAAAGTAAGATTTCTCAAGTCACTACTACATTGGCATTCTACGCTTATAAAAGATTTTTAGTGCAAAATGAGGACTAGGTATACGCAGTGGTGCCTGTCTTGAGTTAAGCAACGGAAAGTAATAAACGAAGTAGCAGAGAAAGTGGAAGAGAAAGATGAGCAAATGGTTCCTTGTAGTTTCTTGTTTTTATTTCTTCGTTTCATCGTTTTCCACATAAACGTGCTTATGTACTTCAGCTTTCTCCACGTGCGTGCATGTTGGAAGACAGTAAGATACTTGGGGAAAATACGCCATAAAACTGAGCAAGAATACTCTTTTCCGTCAACAATGCGCAAAGATTCCCTAAAACCTCCGCATATTCTAGACTCCTGTTGTACAAGCAAAAATCCTTAAAAGTTAATTAAAGCCTCTACGTAATCTTTTAATGAAGAAATCTAGATATGATCTACAGTCAAGTTTCGGGTATCTAGTCCACCCACGCAGCGGTTGGAACGTCATTCCCAGGCCTGGCCATAGTTTAGTTAGTAATAAAAGCTGACTGCCGGTCTCTATGTAAGCCTCTCTTCCTATCAGCCTAATTGAATCGCGGGGAAGGCGGAAGGTAGTGAGGAAAGTTTTGTAGTTTCCGTACGATTTCCGTGTGAAAAGGAAAGATGGGAGATTGGGGTTCTGAGAGAGTATAAGTAATGGTAAATGTATTACCCGGTTTTAAGTGCCAACTTTTCGTCCGGGAGTCCAGAGTACAAGAGAAGGGAAAGGCAGACGAAGCCTGATTTGGTTAGACTCTCAGTCCATCCCTTATTGTGTGGTCTCAAACGGGACTGAGCTTTAATTATGAACAGAGCGTTCCAAGCATTTTGGACTTCGGGTTTTAGGTCAGCATAATATGCTGAATTGAGGTTAATTGTAACTTGAGATTTTAGTATTAAGCTACCAAATAAATGTTGCATAAAAGTATAAAATTTAATGCATATACAGTTCATAAATAATTTAAACCTCTCACCAGGAGGCTTAAATTATTAGCATTAGAAATGACATAATAGGATAAATTAGTATTAATTTAAAGGCATGCTTAACCTAACTTCAAAATAAATTGAAGTCCCGCAGTTACGATTTTTTTAGGCGAAACTTTGTTTATAATCGTCTGCAAATATTTATATAAGCCAGTATCGTAATAAATATCTAGCGGTTACAATTAATTTCATGTAATATTTCCATTGTTTAGCATAAAACCGATAAAGCCGTACTACCCGAACTACGGAAATCCAGCCGTCAGAGCGAAAATGACCGTAGCCCGAAATGAGCAAAGAGGGAGGGCTCCGAAGGGTGGAGTTGAGAAAGCGGGTATTCTGTTGAGCGTAGAGGCTTACGAACACAAGCTCTGCCTTTCACCGTCGCCTGGAAATGGTGTGCCTGCCTTGGCTTGGCTTTCTACTGACTGGCATGGCTCTAGCTTGGTCTAACGGAGTCGGAGTGGGAAAAAATCAACGAGGTCCTTGTTTAGGAGAACCGGGCAGGGTCCTGCGGGACTTTCCTCGCACGGAAAAAGCCCCGTATATCAGAAGGAGCGGAACAGGAAGGACGTACTTGTCCTCGACGGACGTTTGCAGGAAGTCAGAAGAGTTTCCTTGTGCCGGTATTATCAACACCAAAATTACGCTGTACACGAAAACATCATTTCCCTATCAGTGGAACTTAATCTGGAAAAGCTATAGGCTTCGTTTCCAATTCGGGTCACACGGAAGACTCCTCTCCGACGCCTAATAAGGTATCGTAACCATTCCGCATATCCGCTTTTCAATTAGAGCTCCTAGTGTTGCCTATGCCAAATTCATATATCAAGGCTACTTACAAACATTATATCGTTTGCATTCGGAAGTAAGAAACATGTCAGGGTTACAGGTGAAAGTGTATTACAAGGGTTTAAGGAAATGAGTCGGATGCACAATTTCAATCGCTTAACGTTTGCACGGAATATATGCAAGCTGCTAAGGTGAGGGTCGTGAATTTTGGTAAAAGTTGTGCGTGATGCTAAAGCCGACGGCTATTTCCGTGGACCCCGCACACAACTTCTCTTGTAAAACGGAAGTAGAAACCTTCTGACCAGGAACAGCTAGATGCCTTAATGCATGGAGTGCCTGATTCCTATCAGCAAGAAATTATTTTTTTTGGAAAAAGAAACGAATGTAATTTGCCTAACATTTTTATTTCCCGCAAATGAAGATGTCATTTTTCTTGTTTTTGGAATCGTTATCTTGAGACCAAAAAATGGGTCCTAGATTTATATGGAATTTTCATATCCCAAACAAAATGCATGCTCGACACGTAGAAACCAAGCCAGCGTGGAATTCGAAGTAATCACTGATCCTATCACCTCTGAATCACGCATTATAAGTGTTTCTCTACATTTTCCCTCGCGTCAACGAAATGGTTTTGAAAATTACATCAATTTTAACAACTCCGAGTCGTGTCATTCTGCAGAAAATGCCCACTTTCCAATGTATTTCCCTGTGTAATTGACCCTCCTGAAGTAGCTATATAGCCGGCAGGCTGTTTAGGGCTTATAAAGTATTTAATACCTGGATTCCTGTCATAACCCCCTGAAGTAGGCTGGCATAAGTAAAAATCTAATCGGACTTAATCACAGAGTAATAATTCAGTGCCTAGAAGTGAGCAAAAACCGGGTTGCAGGCAGGCGTTCATATATAGTCTCGATAATGAAGGAGGCATGTCTAGTTGACATTTTTCATCTCAGGCCTTCTGACAGGAGAGAACACGGGCTCATTTCATAATGTTTAATGCAAGAATTGTGTATTTTCTCGTTTATTGTCTAAACGTCCTTCGACCTGAACAAAACACGATTGCAGGCGTTCAAAATTCCAACGTTCTCAATTCCGAATTCATGCAGAGCTTAATCACAGTTTAATGAGTGTAGATTGTTTCATAGTTTTGATTAAGGTTGGTGGAAGGACAAGATTAAGGCGACTGATTGGCATGACTTGAGAAATTTTAGTAAAGTGTGAGCTTCAATAAAGTTTTACGTCCCTGATTTTAAGGCACCAGCATTAAAGCATAAACATATTTATGTGAACTTTGCCAAAACGCATGAATTTGAAAGAACAGCTGTATAACGTGCGGATTTCGTTTTGTTTGATGTAGTACAAGATATGGAGAAAAGCCTTGCATGTCGTGTGAGCCAATAGTTTGTATGTACTCTAGTTTGTCTTGTCTAACATGAATTTTTACTACCGCACGCACTTAGCTGACGAAGGGGAGAAATTGCATGCTTATTGCTGAGCGTTCTTTTGGATGTATATGTACCCTTTACATAATGGTGGCTCATTTCAGGAAAATTTGTAGAACGCTCATCCGAACAGAAGGCAGAAAGTGAAAGAAGGAGCCCTCGGCACTTTCTCCATTTCGAAATGTCCTCGGCAAGTGCCATGGTGGCTGCAAGTGGGAACAGTCTGCAGATGTATGACACGTCCTGCTCTTATCAGACAGCACTGGAACTCAAACGGATGTCCAGCGGAGGTGGAATGACAGGAGTCACGGGGCCCATGACTCCAACTGCCGTAGGTAAGTTGAAGTGGCCTGCTTTCTCTTCCGTCATTCCGACCTCTTGGTCAAGCGTCGACTTTCACGTCAAAGATTTATGCCATAACGTGTGCGCATAACGAATTTGCTATTTTCTGTTGTTTAGTCATTTTTCAATTTTCAATGCAAATAGTCGATAGTCGTGCGTATTTCTAAAATAGTTACAGACTTTCTCTCAGGTATGAATGCATTTGGAATCAAGACCGAGGATTGCAATCCAGCAGATTGGGCATCAGGCTGCGGATACCGTCTCCCAAACAATAGGATGCTCTGGAATGTCAACCTTCGAGCAGCTGAAACAATCCGTGGAGAAAGCAAAAGCTGTTTTGACAGCAGAAGTGGTGGCGAATACGAGAGAAAACCGGAATTACTTTAGTGCTAGCTTCAGTGCCCTGCCCAGCATGGGAATGAATTTTGGAGGCGGGAGTAGTAGTGGCAATAATGGTGGGAGTGGTGGGAGCGGGTCAGCTAATGTGGATCTCAACTTACATCATCATAATTCTAACTTGCACCATTCTCATGCCCATCACCACACCCTCCACTCGCACCACACGCCCTCCGCTCTTTTCTCCGATGAGCGGTCCGGCAGTAACACCCTCGAAGTCTCTACGTCGTCTTCCGATAAGAGATCGAGTAATACCAGTACCGGTAAGTTGAGTTTTATTCATGCAATTTCCAGCTACAATTGAAAAGTTGACAGAAATGCTGTGTGGCAAAAAACCGCGTCCACAAAGCAAAACGGTGTAATTATTCCAGAGCCTTAAATTCAACTTTATAATTTCAAAGAGTAATGCGTTAATGAGCTAGGCACTTATACCAGCATCAAAGGGCTCAGACCACGAATATATGCGCTTATTTGACTTGCCAAGTGCTCGGTACAAGTTGTTACAAAGCCCCAAAATCTGGTAGTCTTTTCTTTATGCTCATGCTCTCTGCTCCACGCTCGACCCTCTCCATCCATCATTGATCATCATTTGAGTGGAAAATCTGAGAAAGATCTTCGGTACGGATGAGTGACTGAATGTCGACATCCGTGAAATTAGTCTGACATAATGTTGTGTGAGGAAGCTCCTATGTAGAGCCCTTATCATACGAAGCGTGGGTTGGACTATTGTAAAAATTCATTAATCTCGCTCTAGATATCTTTTCCGAGCCGTGGCGTGGGCTCCGAGTTAGCTACACTGTTTAATTTACCGTCATCCGACTAATAGTCTATAACTTTTCTATATGTAGCAAAAATATCTCGGGTTGCCTTTGTACATTTATACAGAAGGAGCAAAAGGCTCCTATTGTTTGATTTACTGCCTTGAATCGACAGGCACTGGCTCCGTCGTTGCTACTGCTGCTCAAGTTCCTTCCTAATGATCTTCTCCCTTAGTCCTTGTCGTAGTCATTCGTCTGATATTTCCGATTTTACTATTTTCCCCCCGTTTCCGCTTCTTCCACTACGAAGGAGGAAGCTGTATGCTTTTCATATGAAGAATGTGGAGGATATTTGATATCTGCGGATATGCATGTTCGTTTCAGACAGTAGACTTCTTATCTGATATCAGTCGAAATGTTGTAATTTGGAATTGAAGGCGTGCCTTATGCATTACTACATGGGATCTTGCGAAGTGATATATTTGTCAAAATTTTTAGCAAATCGATTAAAAATTCGAATAATCTTTGAAGAAAAATTAAAGTAAATACGATGAATTACTTGTCGAAATTTAAGAATAAACATAATTAATTAGGTATACCGTATTTTGCCGAATAAATACCCAAGCCGAAAAAGGTGCCCCTGCGAGCAGAAAAAATTCAACAAACTATTTAATACTCTCTTGGAAATACGCGCTTAATTTAAGCTTTGAAAAATTAGAAGCCCCGCCCAAGGCTATTATTTGAAGGAATTATTGAATTGCATAAGAAAATTCAATTCGTGAGCGCTAGATTTTAGATCGCGGTACACATTTTTAACAATATGGCGAGACGGAACGAGTATCTTTGACAAATAGCTAATTTTCGCGGAAAGCCTCCGTTCGTAATAGCTAATTATGCTTGGCCACTGCCTATTAAATTGTGGCAAAATCTTATTGACAAAAAATTGAAATGCCCGTCAAGCTCCAATGCAAACATTAAAACATTTTTCAAATAATCACACGCGTCAATATTTCTCTGAAATCCACGGTTGGTGGTCTGACTGTGCACCGCTATGGGGTCTCTCTCAATTTGGAACTTGCTAATGCTCTCGTTCCATCCATATAACCCCAGCATTATGACCATGCCGCCACCAGCGTGCCACCGAGTTAAGTGCCCTACCCATGGGAAGATGGGAACAAGGGTAGAAAGCAGAAAAGGAACCCGCTCTTGGGGTTGACTTTTGACTGACTCCGAAGTGAAAACATTATGCTGGGTGTCAAGCAAGCCTCAGTGTGAGAGAAAAGGGAAAAACTTCCCCTATTGTCCTCAGCCAAAATCCACGGTTGGTGGTCTGACTGTGCACCGCTATGGGGTCTCTCTCAATTTGGAACTTGCTAATGCTCTCGTTCCATCCATATAACCCCAGCATTATGATTACCATGCCGCCACCAGCGTGCCACCGAGTTAAGTGCCCTACCCATGGGAACAAGGGTAGAAATAGAAAGCAGAAAGGAACCCGCTCATGGGGTTGACTTTTGACTGACTCCGAAGTGAAAACATTATGCTGGGTGTCAAGCAAGCCTCAGTGTGAGAGAAAAGGGAAAAACTTCCCCTATTGTCCTCAGCCACTCAACAGAACAGAGCTCATTATTGACTTGAACTTTTTTTTTCTTCTCTGTGGCCCTCCAACATTCAAACATTGTTGTTCCCTTACGAGCTACTTATGTGTTTGACTCTTTCGCATTATTTCCCAGCATTTCTCTTCAGTGAGTCTGGTGGTGCGCCAGGCATTGGTCATTTATCATTCCCCTGATTGCCTATAGTCAGGCAATTGAAGGCATGCCGCCGTACGTAAGGCCGTCGTTCCAGAGTCAAGAGCATTCTATGAACTTCTATGTTTGCTTTTGAGCGCGTGCCGTAATCATTTCCCAGCATTTCTCTTCAGTGAGTCTGGTGGTGCGCCAGGCATTGGTCATTTATCATTCTCCTGATTGCCTATAGTCAGGCAATTGAAGGCATGCCGCCGAACGTAAGGCCGTCGTTCTAGAGTCAAGAGCATTCTATGAACTTCTATGTTTGCCTTGCAGCGCGTGCCGTCTTCCTTAACAGTATTCGAATGCTTTTTTTACTGCCGAATTTAGAAAATGCTGAGCAATAAAAGAATGGTCGTATGTTTTTGCCCGATATTTTAAATTTTTGGAAAGCTAATTGAGTCAGGGCTAGGTTAAGGGCTGAATTTTAAAAAAACACAGAAATGCATTAAAGCATGCTTTTTTTAATGCCGAATTTAGAAAATGCTGAGCAATAAAAGAATGGTCGTATGTTTTTGCCCGATATTTTAAATTTTTGGAAAGCTAATTGAGTCAGGGCAAGGTTAAGGGCTGAATTTTAAAAAAACACAGAAATGCATTAAAGCGTTTCCGAATGGACAAAATTTACAAAATAATTTACAATTTAAATTGTAGCCTAAGTCAACTGGATTTATTACGCCCCGATCTATTATATTGGTTGAAGTAAACTTTATGTGACGATTGTCGCCTCCCTGTGTCGCCTTCCATGTTATCCAGCATTGTCGCCTCCGAGCTCGGAGGCGACAATAGAACCTGTAACATGTAACATGGAAGGCAACCATTCAACCATTATATTTCATTTGTGATCACTTGTCCAACTTGATGACTCACGAAATTACAATATGCAACATTTATAGCGGGCAGGTAAATGTGACAAGTACTCTTGAGAATGTGGCGAATGCGAGAAATACACGGCGCGCAATGTTACCATTCACCCCCAAGTTTCATGTGTGATCGCTTGCCCAACCTGATGACTCACGAAATTACAAAATGCAATATCCATAGCGGGTAGAGAAATGTGGCAAGTAGTATTTGAAAGCTGGCGAATGCAAGATACAACGGCGCGAAATGTAACTTTTTCAGAGACCCTTAACGCCCGCCGATTTCTAAATATTTGTACGACGAAGACGAGCAAAGTACTTATTTTTAATGATTTAGCGTGGTGAAACATGGACCAACAGGGTCACACGCTTCCATGTAGGAACCCTTCTGCAAGTTGTAGCAGTAATGTGTGTGCACAGAGGCGAGTGCCGGTTTCAGGTTGATTGACTCGATTGTTACATATGATTATGTAATTGTGAGCCGTCACGCAAAATGATGACTGATGCTCATCCCTCATCCCCTTTTCTATTCACTACTTTGCCCAGGTCTAAACGCCATGGGATAATAATACACTGCGTCCCCTCTGTGTGTGCTTTATTATCAGCAAATAAATATTCATTCCGACTCACCTTTTCGATCAAAGCTGATGAGATGAGACGAAGCATAATTTATTTTCATTTGCGGTCTTATCAGTTGGTTGAAGACGGCATATGATTTGTTTATCAATACGGTTCATCTTTGGGGGTACGGGTACTTGCTATAATGTCTCGTCGAGTAGTGAATAGTTGAATTAAGTAATTGGATCTTTGCCCAGGTCTAAACGCCATGGGATAATAATACACTGCATCCCCTCTCTGTGTGCTTTATTATCAGCAAATAAATATTCATTCCGACTCACCTTTCCGATCAAAGCTGATGAGATGTGATGAAGCATAATTTATTTTCATTTGTGGTCTTATCAGTTGGTCGAAGAAGGCATATGATTTGTTTATCAATACGGTTCATCTTTGTGGGTACGGGTACTTGCAACTTGTAATCTTGTCTGGGGGAGCATTGAATATTTGAATTAAGTAATTGGTGATGTATGATATCAAGCAAGGTTTAAGGAACATGCAAAGTTGAATACAGATATAATCGGAAATGCTCTGTTTTTGTATTTTTCAGGTTTGAATAATGGACAGCATCGAACGAACAAATCGTCGGTAACATCCTCGTCTTCACCGCTTGCACTGCACTCAATAGGTGAGTCGACTTATTACGGCTCCTGTGTGGGACCAGCATTACCCATGTTAAAATTCCATAATTTTTTAGAGTTTTATACACAACTGAACTGAGCCACTGAACAAAATTCATTTTCTGCAAATTTGACGGTGTTACCAATAAGCCACTTTTTTATGGAATTTTTCCAGAGCCATAAAATAATGTAGGCAGCCCACAAGATTTGGTTCAAATAAAATTTCTAAACAAATCTTAAGTGCTATTTAACCGCAAAAAAATATTTAAATCGAATATCAGCATAGCTTTTTATGCCAAATATTAGGATCTACTCAAATTTTTCTATTGAAACCAGCATTTGAGAGACAGGTCTGATTTTCCAATTGGATTTTTTCACACCCGTTAAATTATTAAAACTTTAAACACTTAATGTTGCACAGATGTCTAAAGCCATATTTCAGTGCTTAAGATTAGTGCTTAATCACATCATTAATACTCATTTGACTAGCGTTCAATCATGTAATTGTTCAATTCATGCAACCGTAAAATTGCGGTTACCCCAGCCCAGCTTCAAAAGCAATTGGATTGTATATGAAACAAGCAGCGTTAAATTGATCCCTGATTTGATTTTAATGAAACCCAGGTGTGGACTCGCACTCTCCGTCGACTCCAGGCGTGAAAGGGAGCTACATTAACTCATCGATTAGTTCATCGGGAACCTCATCTACCTCAACTCCCGGTGGTGGAGGGGACGCTTCCAATAACAATAACAACTCGACTCCCAACTCCAATAACCAGCATAATGGACGGACCTCTTCCAAATCAGGTTAGAGCTGTTTATTTCCTTGCACTTTCCGCTTAATCGATACTTAGCCTCTGCAACCAAAGTTTCAATTTACATGTGGGCGAATGAAAAAGCTTAGTCTTGGACAGTTTGATGTCATTTCTGACAAAAGTAACCCTATAATCATTGGCAATTACGCAAGCTTTTATGACGTTTTCTCGTACTTCTCAGGAATTTATTGAATATAATTAATTCGTAAGAGTTGCAGGGCTAGTCCTTGGAACCCGTTGCATCAATATTATGTCGCCAAGGTTCAGTGCAGTCGCCCAACCAAGACATAAATAATATTTTCGGGTTCTACTCCAGTACACTCCGTAGATCATGGCTGTGTCGATGTAGAAACTGAAGACGATAGGGTCCCCTGGCTACTTGTGATAAAATTTACGACCAAGACTTTAACCCATGTCGACCCGCTCCCCTGACTTTCAAAGCTTCGAGGCTCCGCATCTTTCAAAATACGGTTCAATGCTTTCACCCTAGGAGTTCAACTCCTCAGCTTCTTCTCGTCAATAAATCTCTTGGCATGGTCCATGGCCTGTAGCGCCTCTAAAAAAACGCATAAAATTGAATCAGGTTGTCCTTAGTTTCTTGATAACACTGTGCTGGAAAATCCCATTAAACCTTGGTAGCCCTTTAGAGATACGGCACTCGAAATTCTTAGAAAATGAGCTCGTGAACTATGTCTGTCGTTAAGATAAGCCGCGTGCTAATGCAAGGCATAGCCTTTAGCGGCTATTTTCGCCAGATCTGAAATTCAGCTTAAAGGTCTAAGCATTCATAAACAGAGATAAAAAGGGCTATAAATAAACCGAGGCATAACTCACACCTCGTTAGAGCTCAAATCCATGGAAAGTACTTTCAAAGTGGGGCTTAACTGACTTCATACGCTCCGCTGAATGCTTGTCCTCTGACATTAGCCTTATGTCCCTGTTTTAGAGTTCTATTTGAGAAACCGAGAAGCGTTACTAATAATAATAATAGCTAATCCTTCCACTCAATCTAACAGCAGGAAGTGTAGGGAAATGCTAGGCAGATTATAATATTTGAGAAGTGTCAGGGGTTCAACTAACTGAGAGAATTAGGTGGAGTTTCTATGTATTTGGCACGCGTTGCTAGTATTCTCGGGACGTTTACATATTATATGCTTGATGTTTATTCATATACATACACATGGATATAGGCAAACGGTTTAACTGATATTCCCAGCTCGGGTTCGCAAAACATTACACCCGGGACATATGAAACCGGATCGTCTATGCTTGACTTAATGCTATCATAGAGCAGGGAACGGCGTATATTATCATCAATAAACCTTGTTTGTTTAGCGATAAAACAAAAGTCAAATGTCAAAAATGCCCTAATTTTGTTCGAGTTGGAGAAATCACTCAATCTGTAATTCTGTCAATCAGACCAGCTGACAAACGACCACTTTATGAAAAATATACATTTCAATGCCGCAATTAAAATCCCAGCATGCATTGCATGTTAGGCATATTTGCGAAGTGCATATTTAAACTTTTTCAAATTTCGTAACCTGAAGTCCTTGAAGATACAATTATTTCTATTCTTAATATATTAGGTTAGAACTGGCAAAATTGAGCTATGTAATCAATTTCATGTATCAGTATTTCTATCATTGTTTTGCTAGGCATCTTGTTAGGCTGAAGTTGAGCTATTTTTCAGCTGAAAAATGAAACTTTTAGTTGATTTTCCATTACGCGAAACCGCCTAATTTCCGATTTTACAGACCACATTAAAAGTTTGCAGCTTGATCAACTTCTATATCGCATAAAACATTGTATTGTATTCAAAAGTTTATACACTAAGGTAGGTGCCAAGAGCTTTAGAAGTTTTACTATTGAGCCTGAAGCAGCATTTTTGATGGTTTTTCGTTATAAGAAGTTTGTGACTCAAGAAGCTTAGTAGAAAGAGTAAGGGAAGGAGTACAACGGGACATTAAGGCAAGAAAGAAAGCAGGAGTGAAAGTGACGTGAAGGAATAATGGGAGTGGATTGGGTGAAGATAGCCGTAGCTCGTCGTTGCGAGTTGCGAGTGTTCGTAGTTCGTAGCTAGGCTTAAGTTTGCTTCAAGTCC
>VNWX01001190.1:0-16256 GCA_009869905.1 Ceratophysella communis
CCAAGCAAGAGCATTGGAACCAGATCGAAGACCCACAGTTTTTTTTTGACAGAACGTGAGGACAAGTGAGTGATGCGGTTGTGGAGACTAGATCATAACTTTCGGTTTGGTCATTAAGCAGAAGGCGATTGTCATGCTGGGAAGAACCCAAAAGTACTTGAGTACATGGAGTCCTTAAACGTCCAATTAGCCCCGTTAAGCATTCGATTGGTCCCTGATAAGGAAGCCTTTAGTCCCAAACTGCAGTCGTTTGGAGAAGATGGAGCACATTCATTACTGCGCTACACTGCCTAATGGAGATATCCTGGATTCCTCGTTTACTTTACGATTTTTTAAAGCAGCAGACTCGACCACGATAAAATCTGACAGAGAGTCCTTTCCTCCGCGACTGTCCTACCAGTTCGTTGTTGGCTTAATGAGGCAATGAGACATCCATAACATTAAACATACTCGGCTACTGAATCCAATGAGACTCTTATCGTTCAAATGCTGGCCTCCTCCCCTGTCACACAATCAAAATGTCACAAATGCTAAAATACAACTTGTCAATCTGAGGGACAGCCAACTTCTGTTCCCTCGTCCCTTCACATCTCAATAATATTTGGTATTCAATGATAGCGTTCAGACGGAGTGGAGGTGGACGCGGAGCGGATACCCAACTACAGCGGAACAAAATATGTGCCGGGTGAGGAGGGTGACATTCTTTGTAGCCCTTCATTTTCGTGACATGACTTCTCATAAGGTTGGTTTGCTGTGCGTCCCCACAGAGCACCTTGCTTCACTCGTTGTTTGTACGATCTCCGCGTCTTCATTCGCGTCTTCAGATTCATTTCACTGTTCTCCACTTGAAATGCTGCTCCTTGTCCGAAATAAAGTTGTCAATGTCAAGTTATGGTTTAGTCACAAGATGTTTATCTATGTGAGGGCGCATTTCTCGTTTCCTCGCGCTGTTTCCAAATGGCAACATCCCAAATATTTAGCTCAAGTCTTCGGAGAGCGTCCTCGATTGCTTAACTCAATTTTTAGCCACCGTGCATACTCATGCTCAATGAGCTGCGTTAAATAAGGCAGAGACGATGAATCTGCATAGGAGGAGGAATCTCGACAACTTAATCGACTGTGAACGTGAGATAATTGTAAAGCATTTATAACACATTATTGCCCGTGTGTTGCGGACGGAACTTCTTCGGTTAAGGCCGTGGGCAAAGGAATGGAAATCGATCTGCCCTGTTGTTGTACCTACACGGTTCTGAATTCTGAAAGCAGGCTGGTTTTGCTGGGCTTAATGAAAAGTCTCGGAGCATTTGCCGCCCGAGTAATAAACTTGTATTTATGCAGGATAATGTTTTATTAACACTTTAGGAACTTGCCTCTGAGCAGTAAATAGTTTATATTGAGCTGGAATGAGGTTGGGCGAGGGCAGAACCACGCTGCCCTATGGAAGCGGAGGGCTGTAAAAGGACGGAAGGTGCAGCCCTGGTTTCTTATTTAGGCGAATATGAAATATGAAGGTGAAGGGATTTATTACACGAGCGACTCAAATTGCAAAGACATAATATTCTGAGCTCTAAATTCCACTCACTCTTCACTTTACGATACAAAAGCAAGAACAAAGTTTCCTGCTTTTATTTCAATGTAAAAAAAAAGTTATATTAGTTACTGTTCCTTAAGTTTGTCATAAATTCTTTTCTTGAATACGGAAACTTTTACGGAGCAGCGTCTTTTTGTTCAATGTACGCTACGCGGGTCATCGCCGCACCAGGTCGAAACTTCGCTTATTGTATCAGTATGGAGAGTAATGGAGAGGTGAGGCAGAGTTTGTAAGTACAAGCCAAGTACAAATGCTTGTTTGTCATAACCGTAGGAGAGCCCTTGGTCGGGGTCGGAGGTTCCCCGTGGACACGGGCCATTGCAGTCGAGCGGAGAGAGAACAGGTGTAGAGCGGACTCAAACACCAATTACCATTTTACAATATTGTTTTCCCATTGCCCTCTCTTCCCTGGACCCATCCCTGTTCAGAACAATCCACTCATTTCCCAAACACAGAACGAAGTGGAGGAGCTGAGAGAGTCAAGTGGAAAATTGAAATGTTTCAATATATCATTTTACAACCCAACAATAACCCTCAGTGCAGACAAAGGGACTATTAGGATTTTCAAGAATCGCTGCACTGGAAAGTGACAGGCGTGATACCTTTGCTCATATTGGACCGCTACTCGTACAGGCCGTATGGCAGGCGGCGGGGTATCAATGAAACAATAAACAGCACCAAGAGTGCAACCGGTATGAACTCTTGTCGGTACTCTTGTATAGAACAGGGCTTTACTTAGTCTCAGAATTTTGGAAACAAAGTTGGCTTGAAACGGATTACTGGACACACTTTGATGGTCTTGTTGGGATTAATTATTTTGCCGACGCCGACACTCACAGCCAGAACACGTTCTTGGTGAAACTGACAGATTTTTGGCCTGGAGTGTAGCTAGGAGCTCAGTTTCGTACGGGAAGTGGTATGTTCATATCCGTGAGGACTTCTTTGATGCACTTGAGCAAATGATGCATATCCGCTGGGAAGAGATGCCCAATGTTTCCGATTCTAAAGCAGTCGGCGTTGGTCACTTTTCCAGGGTAAATGAGTTGACCTGTAATTCATAACCAGATAACGTAGAATAGGTTTTGCTGCTACATGTAAGCTCAAATTCCCTTTAAAACGAGGAGAGAGGATGAGTGAAAGCCGCGGAGTGAAAGCGAGTGCTGAATTGTGCATGCGAAGTGTCCGATGAAGGAAATGAGAATGAGAGTGGGATGAGGTAGACAAGCAAAGGCACTCAGCGAGAAGACGAGGAGGCCTGTCTCCTGAGACCTCCGTCCCATTAAAGCTACAAACACAAGCATGGCCCCGCCGACTTTGAGGTGATGTCAATTAAACTCATTAATTCGGGCTCCTGAGCCATAAAAGAAATCCCCATCCTTTCAACCAAACTCATCACAAACTACAATTACTGCTTTCCCACCAGCCAAGCCGCTGGCTATTTCCATCCTACATCCAACTCGTTGCCAGTTGCTTCATCCCGAATCCACACCAGAATAACTAAGTCATTAGCTTTCACCCAGTCATCCCGCTTGATTCATCTCACATTTTGCTACGAATATGAATAGTGTGGAGTGAATACAAGCCCTGTCGTTTCTGTTATAATTCTAACTCTAACCCCTTCGCTTCCAATTTTAAAGCGTCTCACTTTCACTGAGCTCAGAATTACAGATTTCGATACGCACTACGATGTGCTGGATCAACATTGCACTAAATGTACACGGCGCAGAGGCTTAGAATGGCTAATAATTTTTAAAAAAATTACCTTTGTCGCTGAGCCGGTTGTAAAATTCCTCAAACTGGAAATTAGTATGATTTGGATACTGGAACGAAGTGATAATGGGTCCATCGAGACGATCCTCCACAAATCTGATAAACCTGTAGAAATGCAAAACTATGCATATCTAGAAGCTCTGATAGGTATTAGGATGCTTTGCACAATGTATAAAATTTACCCGAATTCAGTCATTCCATCTTTGACAATTCTGTTGTTTTCCCGATACCTGCATGCGGAAGAATTAAGAGTTTACAACGAAAGCGAATGACTAGTTGACTTGACACGAGACATTGCAATTCAATTAGGAGTTAGAGTTGGGTGGCGCTTGGCTCACCTCTTTGCCCTGGCCGGGACACCCCCCTCCCGCTCCAACTCGCTGATGGCCTCCATCAGAGCGAGAAGGCAGTGCGTTGGTGGAGTGAAGCGGAATTGGCCATTTGACTCCAAGCCTGCCCACTGGTCAAACAAGTCGAGAGAGAGCGAAGTTGAGCGACCTGCAGCAAAACCAAAGAAAAGAACATCCCACTTGACGGACAACAAAAGAGCTTTCAGCAAAGTTCTTAATGACAGTGCCACTCGCGTGTTTTCTCAGCAGAGAGCCAATCAAGCACAGACTCACGAAACACTTCTTCCAAGTGTCCAAAACATTGACGGCTTTATAAGAGAAAGGGCCTCACCTCGCGTTTCCTGGAGCCGCTTCTTGTCGGCAATGACGAAAGCCAAGCCAGGCACGCCCTGCAGACACTTGTTCGCAGAACTGACGAGGAAATCAATGTTCTCGAACTTCTCGTCAATCCCAGCGAAGCTGCTCATGGCGTCAACAATGTAGACGAGGCTCGGTACATGGGTCTTTACCCACACCCCAATCTCCCGAATCGGATTCAGGAGTCCACTCGTCGTTTCACAATGAACCAGAGCCAAGGCTGAAAATTCCCCTGACTCAAGATGGCTTCTGACGTTCGCATCCAAAGAAACAGGCTCATTTTCAGGGAACTCAATCATCAGCGAAGGAATGGCGGCTCGCTCACAAATCAGCTGCATTCGCTTTCCATAAGCTCCACAGGCCAAAATGAGAACCTTGGCCCAGATAAGAAAAATTTGGTGAGGCGTCAGAGTTGTCTCCCGTGCTCAAGTCACATGGGGGACATTCTGCTGGTTAAATTACCACTTTTGATTTTTATGTGAAAAAAAAAAGTGTGAAAGCAGAGTTTTCTCTGAAACCAGTTTGATAAATTCGGAGCATTCATCATTGAAATGGGGCAAGATAACGTGACCGGCATGGCCTTCCATAGAACCAGCACCACAAACTACTACTACATTACACACTACTACCCACCTTTTTCGTTCGGTCGCAAGTGGAGTTCAGCACAGCTTCCACTGAAAAGGTTCCGCTTCCTTGCATCAGAATAGCCGTATGAGTTTCCAACGGAAAGCCTAGAAATAAATAAAGTTGGCAAATCGGAATAATCATACTCTGCTTGGTGTCATCAACAAGTAAGCAAATAAATGATAAATACTGAGGCGAATGCTCAATATTGCAAGTGCTTTAAAAAAACCACGAGCTTAATTCTATACTTCAACTTTGCTTTTAATAGCTTCAACAAAAACAACCCTGAAAAAGTGATCTGCAAACATGCCCATGAATTACTGCTCATGCATTAATTTGATGCGTTAAATTTCATTCAAATAGATTAAAGATGTATTGGACGTGCTTTGGTAGAATTCAATTAAAGGTATGCCCCAAATTTGAACGGGCAAAACTAACCAGCAATCTCGACCAACTTCTTTCGAACAGTTTGGATGACATTGATAAATGCCGCATCCCGAGAGCCAACGTCTTTATTTAATGCATCTCGCACAGCCTGGCTAACGCCCAATGGACCCGGAGTGAAGAGCTTCTTCTCTGTAATTAAACAGGAGATCGGGGTCTACAGTTCAAGAGTCGCATGTACATTGTACATGCGACTGGACTCACCTTCTTCAGTGTGAATCGTACCATTATTGAGATTTGAAGGGCAAATATACGAGGCAAAGTTCAATCGATTTAGAGAATGCTCCACTAACCCAATAAAACTGATTTTGCAGAGAGATCAGCTGCCATCTTCGGTCTTTGGCGAGTCTTCACAATTCACAATGATTCCACGCGGACTGAATGCTTGCTTCCCTTTTTTCAGGGATTACAGTTGACGCGACGGTACTAACGAGACGAATTAAAGTAGAAAAATGCTAAGAACGATAACGCTGAACAACCAGTCTACTCACAATCCCGTCTCCGATGAAAGTGCAAGAATTGAACATGTTATTATACCATTGCTACATATTTGCCATACCCTACTCTTCCCGTGCTCGGGGTAACTGGAGATAGATTAGATAATAATGCTAAGATAGACGTAATCCCTTGTGTCATGAAGTGATTGAAAGTATTGGCTGTCTGTCTGGCTAATACAAATACAAATTACGTATGGATGGATCTGTAATATTTGACCGGTTAGTCAGAGTCAGAACGAGACTGCCACGCCACGACTGCTGCCGTCATCAGGTTGCATGCTCTCGCTCTCTCGTAGCAGAGAGCAGATATGGAGTGTGAGCATTATTCTATTGAATTATTTATAGTTCATGGCCAGACGAGTCTACAAACTAAAGACCATTTAGTTTCTGTCCGACAAACAGGCAACAGACTTAGATGCAGTCAATCAAATATTCAACGTGTATCGTGTTTTGTCTTTCAGATTCCACGTAAGCAGGCTCGAACACTATATGAACGTTTTCATAAAACATAAAATATATAGTTTCTATACAATCCGGACTATTTTAACCATAATCAATAATCAAGCATATGAACTAAACAAATATTCTCGTATTTTCACCTTCTTCTGCCCGACAGCACCTAATAATGGGTTGGCAGTAACTTGTCGCAGGCGTTTGAATAAGGTTTAGGTACTTTATAAACTCTGAATCTGAATCATGGTACGTCGTACTCGTGGTACGCCCGGCCCCTTTGAAGCGGCCATTTTCATTGTTTCAATGTCGTACAAATTTGATGTAGCGTAATTCTTTTATTAGCAGGTAGTAGCAGTACTTAGGTCAGGCACTCTTTCAACACCAAAACCCGAACTTGGAAAATACGATGAGAGATGACATTGTGTATGTGTAGTAGTAAATAGTAAATTGCGATTGCAGAAGCAAAAAAACAAGCCGTCGGAAGTGTTGCAAAAACCTCTGTAAATACAATACTGTTTAATACACCAGCTTTGAATTTCCTACATTGCTCGTAGTAATTTTCTTATACATACGAACTACGAATACAAGCGACTTGGTCTGCTCTCTAGTAGTTAGGATCGGTTGGAATTGAAAACTCACTAATTAATTAAGTATATTTACTTCACTCGTGTACACAATAGATAGCAATCAGTCAATCAATTAAATATTTTTGAATTAAGTTGAAGGTATATTAACCACGATGGACAGTTATCTACACTTGAATCCAAACAAATCGAAACAACAACCTAGTTAAGTAATTAGAAGTTGTCAGTTACACCGTTGTTCCTCTGACAGGAACCACTGCACACAAGCGGGATTGAGTCAACATAATTTAAGGAAACTGGAACACATGTACTCTGGAGTTGCTCCGCTCGGTTCTGCGACTGAGTGAACCGAGGCGGACAACCGTACTCGCCGTTCTGACTGAGGGATGCGGAACACTGAAGTCTGGATTGCTCTGATCGCCAGGACCAGGCGTTCAATGGAGCTTCAGTTGTGTTCCGGGCAGCTTCATCGATTTAGCGTGATAGGTACATGATTATAACTTGAGCTCATTGGCAACTTTGGATGCGATATTCTTGAATCCAATGGAGGTTCCAGAAATACGTTTGAACCGGACTCCGTTCAGGGAAAGGCGAGGTAGCTTGCACACTTCAATCTCCCACTGCACCAGCGAGTCTGCGTTCGGATCGCCATGCACACACAGGAGAAGGAATTTCTCCCGCTGTTCATAATCACAATTGTTGACGTCCAGGACCTGCCAGCACGGGTTCACGTAACATTTAATTCACATAAAACGTTTGTCCGGCATTCACAAACTTGGATTGGGTATTTAAGTGGGAGTCAAAGTTAAAATTTACCTTTCGAATTTCTGCCATGATCTCGTTCGGGTCTCTCGCCGAAGTCGTTTTCATGCTAAAAGTGAATCGTAGGGATCGGGGCTTTACATGATCGTCGTTTGTGTTGTGCCTGAAACAAACACACGCCTATGTACAAAGCGGACCATCAATCTTTCTCTTCTTTATGCAGAAGTTTGAACAAGCAAAAGTTAGTAAGGCTTCACTAGTGCAGCGCCAATCTTCTCCACACAAGTCAGTTGGAAATTCCAATTCAATCCAGTATAACTGTTACGTTACGGTAGCACATGAGAACATACGAGTGTTACATCATCGTTAACGTTATTTAACACAAAAACACGTATATCTATCATGTTTTGTACTCAGTACATATTTATTACGTATATATATATACTAAATTCGCTACACTGGTTCCGAATTCCACAACGCAACCCAATCGTGAATAGTTTTTCATCGGCTGTCTTGGTACATGAAATCCACTCACACACGTGAACAGCAAAGTGCAGACAGAGATGGTTCACTCACGACGACTTACCCGGGAAGCTTAGGCGTGGTAGGTACATCCATCGGCCTCTTCGAAAACCGGGAGGACAGCTTCGAAAAGAAAGATGACCGAGCAGCTTGATTGATTGCTGAGGTATCTTGCGATGTTAACGCCGTGTACGTGTTGGAAGCATTATTCCGGGGTCTATTCTGCCCGCTATGAAACGTCGATCGACTCGGGACGTTCCTGGGAAACGCCGTTCGACTGGGAGGTGCACCCGCCGACATAGCATTGGTTTTGTTGGTGCTATCAAACCCAGAAAATCAGAATCATATTATCAACAAATTCAGGGATATTTTTAACGTACTGAAGCAGAGGGATTTGTTAATTCAGCATTGTGACAGAAAGATATTAATACAGAGAACATCCTACTGACCTGGCTCTAAGGGCAGCATCAATATTAGTGTCAAGCGGTGCCATATCTGAATGCCGCGTAGCGGCAGCGGATATGGAGGCAGATTTAGTATGACCCTTGCGGGCATTGTCCCCGCCAACCGTGAGTAAAGCACCACTACAGTAAACATAACCCTTCTTAGCGTACAGTTTTTTTTTAAATAGACATTGACATCAGACATTTCAACCCACTGAGACGCCTGGCGCAACAATACGAAACAGAGATCTCAAGATCAGGCCAAAAATTGTACGTAAACAAGCAATCACTACTTGAAGTGGAGATAATAATACAACATACATATAAAAGCACAGAGTAAGAAGAGATAGCTCATTTTAGACAAGAGCGTCCCAATCCCAATTAGCATTAAAATGTAAGTTGAAATTTTGTAAGCCAGGAATTTCCTAGTTAAGATCTCAGCTTCAGTTAGCTCGTGCTAATAACCCGCAGTGTCATCGTCTTCAGTTCAGTGATATAGATTTAGTGAACAAATAAAAACTACCTACCTAACACTGGAATCTCCTACAGCATTGGTCTTTTCGTTGGATGAAGCTTTAGCTTCATAACCAAGTGTACTCCGGCGTCCCACCATTTGGCCGGTTGCGATTGTTCGATTACCCGTCATCGTGTTAGACTTTGTGATTCCTCTTGGCTTAGGACTATTAGCAGCACCTGGAAAGCGAAGTAATTATGGTTACGAATTTTCAAAAAAAAAATAGATTAAATATTCTTAACGAGTTTACGATTATCTGAATATTCTTTTCCAGTGCAACTTTATAATTAACGGTTTATATACTTATTATTTAAAAAATTTCAATCAACCTGGAACTTCAATAGTAGGGATAGTTGCAGTCTTGGCGGCAGCTGATGCTGGCCGATTTGAGCTACTTGAAGTACTTCCAGACGGCGTAGACCCTCCAGCATTGATACGGGCTGTGTTTTCTTTGATTGTTGCAGAATCAACTGTATTTTGTCTTTTAAAATTACTATTTTGTGTTGGAGTATGGTTGTGATTGTTGGTTGCGGCATTTGCTCCGACACCTTTGGAACAGGAATTATATTTATTTAGACACCTTCGAATCATTATCAAAGAATCTACCGAAACGGCTAATAAAATGTGGAAGGTCATTCAATAAAACATATCACGCTGGGTTCAAAATTTCAAGTACCCTTTGTATATAGTTTTTTTTAAAAAAAAGAATACGATACCGATGCTCGTGTATTGCACGTTTAGATCAACCAAAAATAGTGGTAATTCCTAACTTGGTGAACTGTATTTGAGTAGAATTCGAAGTTTAAAAAAACAAAATATTTACTGGGAAATGGTAATTTAAACAACGATTTTTTCAGGTACATAAGACGTTTGTAATGAGAAAATGTAGAAATATGAGAATACTACAGAAAACATAATGAACGAATGCCTATGTTGTCCTTCTTGAATGACCCTCAATAATTAGGCCGTACATTGCAAAGCTACCCAAGCTCCAAGCACAGTGTGAAAAGAGAGAAAGAAACGAACACAAGTGGATAAAAAGCAAGCCTTCGAGACGATGTCTACAACTTCGCTTGTCTAACGATCAGATCATCAACTGTCAGCAGAAATATCGAATTGCAGTTACGAAAATAGGAGAGGTTTTAGGTGAGGCAGGAAGTGAAGAAGAAGAATAGAGAACAGTAAAGAGCGCACCAGCCGCTTGTGAAGCGATGGACTCACGCAAACTTTCCCCACCCGAGGATGCCCTTCTTGAGGGCTTGGAGTTGGTGGCCGAAATGGAACGGTGCACACCTCTGTGAGATGGTGATTGACCAGACACGGCAGCTCCAGTCGTCGCTCTTCCATCAGGCGGTACTGTCCCCATATTTCTAAGGGATAACGAACTACCGGATCTTGAGCCGTCACTTTCCAGCTAAAAAGGTAACAGAAATTGCAATTAGAAGTCACGAAATGTATACCTTTATCTCGACTTGATTACCGCTACTTGAAACATATTTCTTCATGAACTTACATCAGAAGAACGCCGACCAAGTAATAGATACGTGGCAAATAAGTCGTCATATTTCTGGGTCTTCAGACTTTCCTCTATGTCGGATTTGTTGTATCCCATACCAGCTAACGTTTCTGTGAGATAGATATAAATACGGTTTGATTAGGAACAAAGTGATCATGCATTAGGCTGCAAACAAATGCCCGAAAATTTCGACACAAGCAACAAAATGCATTAATTTGTTATAATAAGAATTACCTATCCTTCTAAGATCATTATATTCGGCCTCTGGCTCTATGTAAGGTTTCAGGTCGTCATCTTCATAGCCCATGTTCATCCATTTGTCTTTCATTATTGTCTACAGTAATAAAACCGCAAAATAAGGTGCATATTCTCACAAAACCAGAGACATATAGTTGCGGAAATAAGGTCTCGCCTCTACCTCTAGTGATGCTCGTTTCGCAGGATTCAAAACAAGAAATTTCTTGAGAAGATTTTCACAGTCGGTAGACATATAAAAAGGAATCCGGTATTTCCCACGGAGCACACGCTCCCGCAATTCCCTGAGTGTTGTGCCATCAAAAGGCAAGGATCCACTGACTAGTGTATACAGAATTACTCCTAACGACCAAACATCAACCTCCGGTCCGTCATATTTCTTGCCTAGATATCAGAAAAGTTCCAGTTAGTCGTTACTATAAGACATGAAATGATTTTTCAATCCAAGTAGACCATTTTGTGCGGTTGCACTCTACGTCAATTTTCCCGTTCTTATGCTTCTGGTTCAGGCTACTGGCTAGATTGAAGGAGTCTCATGGGGCATTGGAAGTGATATTGAGGAGTCTCATACAGCTATGGTAGTGGCTAGAGAAGTCAGTATTTTTACCTTGAAATAATTCCGGTGCAGCATACGGGGGACTCCCACAAAATGTATCCAATTTATTACCCGGTGTGAACTCATTACTGAATCCGAAATCGGCGATTTTTATATTCATCTCACTGTCTAGGAGTAGATTTTCAGCTTTCAAGTCGCGATGAATAATTTTTTTCTGATGACAATACTGAACTGCTGAAACAATCTGCAGAGAATATGAAATTAATAAATTCCGCTTGACGTCTCACAATCAATTCTTTGGCTTTGACTTTGCCAGATATTCAGAATCAGAACTCACTTGTCGAAATTTAGCACGGGCTTCCTTTTCTTTCATTCGACCATGGAGGACAAGGTAATCGAAAACCTCACCGCCACTCGCATATTCCATGACAAGGTACAGGGTTTTGTCGGTTTCGATAACTTGGAATAATTTAACTGGAAATATGAAAGTGATGTTATAGTTATGGGTATGGGTACAGAAATTGACCAAACATAGCGAAAGGGTTTCTTTACTATGAAAAATACGTACCAATATTTGGATGATCCAGCATTTTCATTATTCTAACTTCCCGAAATAATTTCTGTAAACTACTAGGGTTTAACTGTGTTTTGTCTATAATCTTGATCGCCACCTTTGAAACGCAATAGCTTACATAGTATTACTTTCTATCATACAGATGTCCTGCATATATTTTGTAAATTTTCATAAGCATATAAACCTAATGTGCTGTTCAAACCTCTTTTCCTGTTGGTAAGTGTTTTGCCAATTTAACTTTTGCAAAGTTTCCTTTGCCAATAGTTTTAAGAAGACGATACTTTCCGATGTGCGGTTCTTCTGATGTTCTTGATTTCATTGTGCTTCGCGACGAGGGTGGGCGAGAAGATGGGGCAGGTGCGTCCTCCGAATTTATCTGCAAATTGTAAAAAATAAACCAGGTTATTACAGCAATTTATTCATGTACGTGAATTCCTCGACAGCTGAGAGTTTATACGGCACAGGTAGGTGTTTGGTATGATAATGAATCGTGGTACTCCTTGGCCCGAAGGCAGGTTTGGGAAAACCCGTAGGCAGTAACAGCACTTGACACCGTGCAGGTTACATCACGATAAACAAGCGCTTAGCATTTTAAATAAACCATAAATTTAATGAAATAAAAACTTTCAAAATTTCGTTTCAAGTCGTTGGATCTTGATTCGTTGTCTTTCCTTTATAATATCTAGTCCTTACACCTTAGCTGATCAATTATTACTACGGATGCAACTGCACAAGAAATATAATTTAATATTTAATAAAGATAGACCCGCATCCAGCACCACTATTACAGTAGCCGTAGCCGTGGTCTTGTAATTGACCTTGAGTCAACTCATGCAGAAATGAAGGGCTTTAAATCATAACAAATAACAATCTAAAATAAAATAAATAATGTTGGTGTTGACACTCTAAGCTCTAATTCCTAGAATGTTACGAATGACACCGAAAAAATGTGGAACGGATAACGAGTGGCTAACTTTCAATATGTACGTAAAAACCTTCTACACATGGTAATGAATTGCAGCAAAAAGTATATGCTGCTGTCGCCTGGCACGTAAATTTATCGTCAAGCACATAATACACATTTACAATTACTGAGAAACTTGCTTTCATGTATAAGTATATACTGTCCTCCTGAACTTGAAACCTGATCGAGATAAAAAAAGTTGCTATCTAGCACTTCTATCAAGCTGTGATTACATAATTAAATTAACACTGACAAACAGGACCTTAAATTAAATACCGTGCGGTTTTGTGATATAATTATGTATTATGTTGGAGCTGGACTCTATTCTCACCTGGCACTTTCAGTGACTATTGCGCGGTGTATGCCTTTATCTTTCCAAACCTGACTCCGACACCCGACACCTGAAAGATTATTATTTCTGGCGGCCCATGTTGATTGCTGATCCAATCATGTTTAAAAGTTCCTATATTAAAATGTAATCTACTGGACACCATTTGATAGCAGGAATCTTTTGCTTCATCTTCCTTAAAATAAGGATAAGTAGATTAATTTACAAAGGAATTTCTCATTATTCTAGACAGTTCCACTCCAAACGAAAAGCTATTCTGCGTAGTATCGGTTATCGGTTCGGTACTTTAAATTTTACGTTTCGGAGACAGAGCACATCATCTTTCTTTCACCAGAATAAACCGGCCAGATGATCAAGTGCAAGTTAACCAATAAACCCGTCACCTCGCCTCAACATTTCATACAAAAAAATATGTCTGGATGTCAGATGTTGGATGTCCCTATATCCTTACCCAGGATTTCGGAGATGGAGTAAAAGTGAGTTGTAACGGGCGGCGGAGGTCGGAAGGTTGCAGCAGGATTAAAGGTTGAAGTTGAAGGAGGGGCATTTCCATTGCTTAGCACGTGATGGTGATCAACCCAGACACCTCCTGATTGAAGCGCCATTGTTGAAGTAACTGTTAACTACACCGAGTTCAAACTAAATTCAAGGTTACGCAACAAGTCCCCCTACTAGTCCTATTCCTGCTATCGTAAATCGTAACTGCAACGAAAGTAAGCGTCAACCGGCTCCTTATTGCTGATTGCGAAGAAATTTTTCAGTAGAAAAACATTCTGTATGAATGGATTAGACCACACGACGTGACATGACACTGAAGCAAGGCAGTTAGTTCACGACTCCTCACTCACTGGAGCTTGAAAGCTGACGCTGACTGATTGAGCAAACTTGTACGTCATCCGAGTAAAGCCGATAAAAGTTTATACATGTTTTCCCCTTCTTTCTGTCTCAATACTACGATATACACAGGGTACACCGAGCAAATCGCACTTCGATAACCATACTTCCACTTCAGCATAAAGTCAATAAATGGAAAAAATTTAGCCTTGTTCCAAATGTAGAATGTGCTTCACACATAATTAGCTTGAGTAGCCCCGAATACACTTCCACAGCTACAACTCTTCTGGTCCTACAGGCTGGGCAGGAAGTGAGCACCCATATACCAGCGATAGGCAACCGCACAAGTGCACAACACCAGTCTGTATTTCTCTATTCGAACACGGTACAAAAGATTTAAAGCCAATAATGGTAGCTCAATTGATACAGAGTATATATTTCACACCGCGTCGAACCGTGCTCCAAGTCCAACTATTGCTAGTCTAATTCGAACGTTCATATCACAGATCACAAATATGCTGAAATGTCAGGACTCAGAACGGACAAGAGGAGCAGAACTAAATCAAAGTAATGCTTGGCTGGGCATTTATCTCACAAACACAACGCTATGCAATTCGGCCGTACAGGAAATCAGAAATGAAGTGTGTTTTCTTCTCTCAACCCTAACTGAAGTCTTAAAGCTTTGCCGGACGAAATGAATAGGAATACGAGACCAGAGCAGATGTTAGGAATTCGGAGCAAATTGCCAACCTAGTTTGCACAATAAATACAATCGAGTTGGAGCGAGGACAAGGTAACCCAAGCTGCAGTAATACGTAGCACCGACAAGAAGAACTTTCGAAACTCAGGTCGCTCCTAAGTAAGCCAAGTAAGGTAATTATCAGAATTATTTGACAGAGCTGCTGAGTCCACGTCAGAGGAAGCGAATTCCAAATGAAACTTCAACATGGAGTTGGTTTGTAGTGAAAATGGTAAATGGTGGGAGCAGGAGAGAGATGAGATGAAGGTGAGGTGGGTAGGTAGGAGATGGTGGAATAAAAAAAAAAGGAGTCAAACAGGTAGGTTGAGAACCCTCCTCAGATCAGAAGGAAGAAATAGCTAGGTAACATGACCAAGAGGCATAAAAAGCGTTCATGCCAGACTGCATCCAAGCCAAGACCATTATTATTATTAGCGAGCAAAGTACATCCACCTACCCTAACATGGTCTTCACACCCGTACGTTACGTAGACCAGGAGGACAGCCTAACCCTTTCCACCAATACCAATAGCATAGCCATTCTGCTGAGCATTCCACTGCAACAATGGAGCGAGTCTCTGCGTTCACACACATGCTCTTTGTTGCACTGGTATTAGGAACAGAGAGATCTTCCCCAACCCCCGACTACCAACACCACCAGCTCCTTTCCGCTGTTGTGGTTACCTGGTTCTCTTGAATTCTCAAAGGAGAACGGACGGACTGTTACTCAACCTCTGCGTTCCTTCCGTGGGACTCCCTTCCCAACAACTTGGACTTTAACGTATTTTAAGTGGCAGACTGATATTATTATAAAGACAGGCTCGAGCTCCAACAGAACCATAATTTAGCCGCAAAAAGACGGTCAATAAACTCTCTCATGGTTTGCCCCCTTAAGCAAGTTGATACACCCGAGTGCAGATTCAACGAGATTTTCGCAAAGAAGCATTCTAATTACTTTCTTTCAGTTCATCTCAAATAACGCTACTTTCTTTGCTTACTTCATTCCACCCATTATTCCTGTACTTTCTGAAACAAAGCGTGCGCATGACCAAGGAAAACACTTTTCATGGTGCCGTTCAATCTTGATTCTTGATGCTGAGGTATACATGTAAAATGCTCATCCTGATAAGAACACTCGTTTCAACCATAACCTATAACACAACACGTATTTATGTGACGCAAGTCCAATATTTGCTACGTTAGGGATGGATTAACAAGAACCAGCAGGTGGAAACGTTCGTTTCGTAGTCCTACTTGCATCATAGTTTAGAAGAAGCTGTCTCAACAGCATTAAATAAGTTAATAATCCTTTCTTTAATTTCTAATCGGTAGATAGAGAAAAGTTCCGGTTTGTGTTTTACGGGTTCCTAGTTGAACCGCGATATCACAATGGAATATTAAATTATTACCGGTAACCGCGTAATGTGGAGTTGCGAGCTGCCACCATCAAGACATAGACATAAGAACTTACAAATAGACACGGCGGCTTAGTGTTACTTATGGGCCCAGTTTTTGCCTTGTTTATGGGGACCGATATTCGATTCAGAATTGTGGTATCC
>VNWX01001191.1:2374-16254 GCA_009869905.1 Ceratophysella communis
CCCCCCCCCCCGAAATGTTTTAAAAAATATAATTTTAATTCATTTCCCCAAAAATTTCGCGCCTGCGGCGCAATTATGTTTTTTTCTAAACGTAATAAGTACATTTTTAAGGCAGCGAATGTGTTCAAAAACGCTTCAAAAATGCAATAATTTTGTACAAAACGTCTAAAAATCGCGCCTGTGGCGCTTTTGAGGTTATATTTTCCACAATTTTCAACCTTTTCATCGTTATTTCATGCAAAAATTCACTTCAAAATCGTGAAAAACTAAAATCGCGAAAACCGATTTGGAAGAAAATTTCAAAACCCTCCCCAAAACCTAATCCTGGCTACGCGCCTGTTTCTGTCCGTTTTCTTTTTTCAGGTTTATGGTTGAAGACACCAAAGAGCTTCTCTTCCGTGCCGAAGTTCAGAATCGAGTTTACAAGCGTCAAATTGAGCTTATTGATGTGGAAATGTGGAGGGTCGAGAAATTATTGCTTTCAAGTAGCTTGAATAATTCAAAAACTTCCCTTAATGCAAAAGCAAAAGTAAGGCGTAAGACTCATTAATGCATTGATAAATGGTATATATCTGATTTTAGAATCATTTGAATGATTTTTTTTTAAAATCCTATTACCAGGAAGTTGTATGTCCAATACGAGAAAATGGTGGGACTGGAAGGCGTTCTCCTGGTGCAGGATCATCAAGTGGAGAAAGTAGTTCTTCTAGTGAACTGTATACTGTCTATCTTCACCGCCCCCGTTTTATCATCCCGATCTCGTTATTCCGACCCCGCAACGGTCCAAGTACCCCGACTGAGTGACCTCAATTCCGTTTCAGCCCTGGCGGCTTCTGCCCTCGCCACGCCTCGGTCGAGCTGGCCTAACGCTCGCAACTCACTAATTCCACCGTCTACCCGTTCGAGTAAAGCCCCACTCGGAAAACATTCTAGATTCCAGTCCGAGCCACGGCTCATTACAGAGCTCGGCGAAGTATCAGGGTCAACAGGACACCTCGACCCGTACTCTGTTGTCGCTGACAAGGCTGGAAGTGCCGAAAGTTGTGTGTCCACCATGGGACGGCTCGAAACAACTCATGACCCTTCCCGAAAGAGTAGCAACACGAGTGCTGGCAGTCGGAAGAAGTCAATTTTTCTTTCGGTCTTGAAATACCCATTGGCATACATGACCGGTCTTCTCCGACCTGCTTCTACGGACGCCCCTCCAAATGACAATAATTTATTAGGAATTAGTAGTATTTGTCAAGCGGATGACACAGCCACTTGCTCCAGAACTTCGTCGGGTCGACAGCAGAAATTTAGCTCTGTTCCGGACCTGTGGGCGGTTCGCATGGTGTCACCACTGTTAGATCGGCGTCAGAAGGGTTCCTGTACGGGAAGCGCCTTTGGGTCATCTGTTATGGACTCAGGACCATTCCCATTCCTTTCCGAGCCGAACTCGCTTCTAGAAGAAGAAGACCCTGTTTTGAAGCTTACAGCGACTAGTGACGAGTCTCCTTACTTATAAATGCATTCACAATTTTGTATCATGTTGTAATAAACCATTTTGTAAACCCACTACATCCGTGTTTAAAAAAAATAGTAAATGGGAAGAGGAAAATTTTGGTAACATTAACTACGGTTTTTATGGTGTCCTGTTGTATTGGCATTTGTCAAAAATAATTTTTGATATTTCAAGTTTTCTTCACCAATCAATTTAAATGGCAAGGCAACTGGAATCTGCCAACACAAAGAACATAAACTATCAATAATTTTATCTTGTCGCTTTCTGTTGCACTATTTTTCTTGAAATTCAAATAAACTTAAAAGTACCTTCATATCTTTCTGAAAAGAACCAATCTTTGCAGCAAGCTTAAAAAGAACATAAACTATCAATAATTTTATCTTGTCGCTTTCTGTTGCACTATTTTTCTTGAAATTCAAATAAACTTAAAAGTACCTTCATATCTTTCTGAAAAGAACCAATCTTTGCAGCCAAGCTCATACAAATAGTTCTAATTCTAACACCTTGAATCTGATTAACGTTGAAGACAAATTTAGCTACTTCAATATGGCTACAGCTTTCAAGGCATCATGCGTCGTCTACTGGATTACCGCGGTATGGCCACTGGTCTCTCAATACTATTTAATTCTAAAATACAAAGAAACAGCTGCAGGTATCCACGTAATTCTTCTAAAATTCATTCACACAGTTCTTTTGTGCGACCTATCTCATTGGTACATCGTTGTACACGGATCGCTTCATTTCCCAGGACATGGACTCAATTAAAAATCTTCAAGTGTATATTATGGAACTCTGTATCTTCAATATTTGCTATTCGTTTATTGGTAAGTACAGCAATCTACATACCAAATTTACAATGCAAGTCTTTGGCAGTATAAAATAAGTTCTCATTCAATCTATAGGATGTGTCTTTCTCAAGTGCAATATAACGCATATCATATACGTGGTGCTGGTATGGAACAGACCTTATTTTGACGCTATTCTTAAACTAAATTCACATTCAGTTCATATTGCTTGAACAGTTCGTGTTTCCGATGCTGGGCGTTAACTGTGCTCTCAGCATAATGGGCTTAATTGCATCGAAAAATACTCTGGAAAGCTTTCCAAGCCCTGCTAAAATGATTAAAAATGCTGTGGAGTACTTGAAAGCACATGAGAACAAGTATCCTATCTGGATGTACCATGTTCAGGAGACATCGGTAAGTTTCTTAAATATTAAATATACGACCGTTCATTCCAGTTGTGAGACCACTAATTAGCATCCGGATATTTAAAAATGGGAAATTATTTACCAGAACTGCTGCGGTATTGTGAGCTACCTGGATTTTCCCGCATTTCTATACACTGAAGAAACGAAATTAGAAGATTCACTCCCATCAAACTGTTGCTACAATTCTCGAGACAAGAAATGCACACATAATTTCAACCTAAAGAAAGAACCCAAAGTCTTGCATAAGGATATTGCAAGTGTTTATTTGGACCAGGTAAAGCAATGCAAAATAGCTGAGCCCGACTATGTGACCAAAGAAATTATTCCGATGATCCGGAATAAAAGGGAATACTATCTGCTTAGCGACATGAAACCAATTCTGCCGTCTTGTGTAAGTTTAGCAAAAGAAAAGCCAAAAATTTGGTATTTGTACAGGTAAATAATAATTAACGAATTCTTCTAACAGGGCTGCTACCATGAAATAAAAAATGCATTTCGACAGCTCTTCTCCACGGCTCACTTCATTTTCTTCGTAACGATCCTCGCCATGACGGCAATCATGCTTTTCGTCTACATCAAGAATTGGTGTAATACCCTGGTTCCCGAGTCAGGTTCTTCGGATCATTCCTTGGACGTCGGTAATACTACACAGCAGAATATACCAACCGGTAGGAAGCCCAGGCGGTTCACAGGAAGACCTGCCAAAGAGTTCGATGGATGCCATGCCTGAGAAGAGCATGGCTCTTACTAAAGTCAATGTTGTTGAGAACTCCAGCCCAGAAGCAGAGGTGTAAATGAAAAACTAAAGTCAGTCGATGATCATGACAAGTATTTCAGCAGTAAATATTGATGGCTTGAGACTAAAATATCTGTATTAAGCGAATTCTGGAATTTTCTTGAATAAAATATTTCACTTTCCAAGCGTTTTTAATCGAGTCTCACTGTACGATTTTAATTGCTTATTAAGCAGATACTAAAATGATAAATTTAGGCTCCCATCTCCTGACGCACCAGCCAAGTCATGCAGAAAAAGTTTTGCGAATTTACCATGATATAAGCTAAAATAACACCGTCCCTGTCCCTGTCGACAAAATAAGAAAGCGACAAAATATTTGTTCTGCTGCTTTTTGGTCAAAACCCAAATTCCAGAATTAATTATTATAAAAGCTCATTTGCAGTTCTATGGCTAGCTCAGTTTATTGTAGCTGTATGTTCAGGGATACATAAAATTTACTCAAGTAGTCTATATCATATTTTTGCCCTTTGCTTACAACTGACTAATAAGAGATTTTGATCTATTTTAGGTTATCTAAAAATCTAAAAAATCTCTTGGAAATAATGAAAGGGCTGCACAACAATGCTCTGTATAGAATATCTAAATCGTAAGCCAGTGCGAGTACAGTTTTGGAAAGTGTTGAACTTCTTGCCAGTCGTATTTGACAAAATTGGAATCGATCCGAGTTTGAATTTCTTTCAGTTCGAGCTCCTTGGCAAAGATATTCATTCCAGCTTTGGTGAACTGAAAGAAACCAATTTAATTATGCATAAATAATTAATGAATTAGGCGATCCTCGTTCACCTTGGTTCAAACAGCCGTAATGAAAAATTTCTTACTTTATGGGTACTGGAGTCAATCAAAAAGCAGTGAACATCCTTCATCAATACAAATGTTGTGAGAAGCGCTACGTCAGTGAGCAAAACTTCAGGATTCAAGCCATCGCCGGACGCGTACAACTTGGGTCCGCCGTGAATAATCAGATGCTTCAAATCTTAAAAAAGGAATCAGGATTTGAAATTTGAACTGGTAATAGGCGTAGTACATAAAATGATGTATTTGCGAACTTACTCCTAAGACCGACAATTGAAGACATATTCCGAGAAGATGCCAGCTCATCGAGGTTTAATTTTGTTCCACTATTCAAGTTGCTTCTTCAACTCTTCCACCATTTCTTCAGTGAATCAGGTAAAAATGGAGTCTAAATTCCGAGGATACTGATCATCATCCTCCCGATTGTAAGGAATCAGTGAAACTGCCAGGCGTTCCACATTTGGCCAACACTCCCATAATACTTCAAAAACAGAGCCTTCTTGAGTTGCCAAATTCAATTTCAAGACGTTTGGGAAAATGCGAGCGATATTTTGCAGCATCAAAGCAGAAGTTAAGTCTGGAGGTAATTCCAACTCCTTGACGCTCGGGCATATTGAAGAAGTTACTGGAAACAAGCCTTCGTAAATATTCTGTGAATGTTCAGGAACTCTGTAATAGGAAGTTCCCACTTCACTGATCTTCAATACTTGCAATCTTGGAAACATTTCTCCATAATCCATTGCTCCAAAGGTTTGAACATCCAGGCCCAATTGTAAAATTTTCAAATTCTTCATAGCTGGAATTCGGAGAGGAGTTGGAACTGTTTCTTCGTTTTCATAGTCGCAAAATCCCAAGTCGAGATCTGTTAAAGTATCTTGATGAGTGGCGAGAAACTCGTCCAGTCCATTAGCTGAGAATACTTGTCTGACTTGGAAAACTTCAAGCGGAGCAGTGCTGAAGTATTCTTTTAGTAGAGACGTTGTCCATGTATTGAGAAGTTCTACGTCAAGTTTCTTAAGTGAAGTTGGTTGACCGTGTATCGCAAATAATTCCAAAATATGTTCTTCCGCGTTGAATTCGTCTTCCCCGTGAAAAGCAGCCAGCACCGACAGTTCTTCGAGTTTTACAGAAGCTTTGAAAATGTCTTCCAAAAATGCGCGGCTGGTGAAATCTGAACTGTGTTGCAGCGCATAGGCATAAATGGTTATGCTCTTGAGGTTCAGCTCAATAGACTCGGTAGGTCTAAAGACTCTCTCAGCCATGAGTTGAGTTGATAAGAATTGAAGCTCAAGGATTTCAAGATTTGTTGTCTTAATCAAGATCTCACGAAACACTTCTGAAGTAAGTACTTTTGCCGCTTCTTCGCCTGAGTAGTATTCGAAAGAAAGTTTCTTGAGAGATGCTGGAAAGGAGTTGAACAAGGTAATATGGTCCTTGTCCGTGTTCAAATCATCAACTCCACCAAGTAGAAAACTTGTGAATTCCAAGTCGCTGCTTCCTTGCATTTCCAAATACGACTTTATCAAGTTTCGCTTTTGACTACATGGCGGAGTTCCATACGGACTTGGAATTGTGAAATCAATGGTCAACTCGTGAATCCGATCCTGGACAAGGGGTGTGGCTAATCCGTACCAACGCTTGCAAACTCCTCGTGCTGCAACAAGATCTTTCAATCGGAGATATTTGAATAAGTTGAGAACAACCTGGAAGTTAGGTTATTGAATTACTGGATGTATAGAATTGGTGGTGGTAGGTTTGCCAAATTATGTAATAATTTGAACGTATGATTCAGGACTCTAGCGATCAGCGCTTATCAAAAATGGTAAGACGCAGCAATAAAATTGTGTTATTTAAAGCTGCTTACAGGATGCAGCACGAGGGGAAACTTTGGAAGCTTTCAGTAGACTTTCCGTATTTTCCAGTCCTTCGTGATCCGTTTCTGCATCCATTACGCTTACGTTTACAAATCTGACACTACTGTAGGTTGCGTGGTTGTATTAAATCTTAAGTAGGAAGAATAGGGCTAAAACTAAAATTAGATATATTAGGGATAGGCTGATGTACACGGTATACTGCACAAGTGCGTGATAGAGTAAGCAAATTAACTCGGACAAATTCTTATCATTTTAAATTTTTTCGCAACTTAAAAACAAGATCATTTCAAATCAGTACCTATAAAGTCTCAAATACACGCAAAATTATGTTTGTCGGCTTCTATGACAACATAATTTATTTTGCCAGGTAAAGAGAATACAGGTGTACATAAAAGCCAGCAAACCCATATAAAATACTTTGGGTTTTACGTCTTGCGTCAATTGAGCACCACCAGTTGAGGGCGAGCGAGTCGATTCAGAGCGGTCAATTGAGAGCGCGTCAATTGAGCGCGGCGCAATTGACCGCCGTCAGTTGATTGCAATGCTGTATTACTAATTTTTTGCGTAAGTGTGAGATTATTTTGTTAGGTTAGGTAAACAACATGCAGAGCCACTGGATTCCGTCGCCTGTACAGCGTAGCCCCCGGAGGGTCAGGTTGGGTTGTGATGGCACTGAATTGGCGACGCTCAGTTGACGCGCTCTCAATTGACTCGCACTAAATTGACGGCGCTCAATTGTAGTAGAATCGGTTTTTACACTAACATTTAAGTAGGAAGTCCTAAACCCATAGCAATGGATGGCCGTGCAAGACGCACATAGTCGTTGTCGTTAGTATACCACCCGCAAGCCGTTTTTTCGCTACATCTTTCTCTTCTGGAAAACACCAGAATCAGGATATAACACGGGGAACGAATTAAATAATTAAATTGATTCATGGGATCCAGGTGAAAGTAAAAGCAAAGGTATCACGAAACCTTCTGCTAGTCTTCGCACAGATGATGCCCACAATCGTCAACAATATAAAAGAATTATGGATGGACAGGGGAAGTGACCGATGAACACGCACGAAGAAAATAGCATTTCTAGTCTTATTTTATTTTTCGGTAATTCGTTTACGCGGACACACGGGACGGAAGTAATTTCCCAATTTAGTCGCGTTTCTGAGATCAACGTAGACAAGTCAATCAGCAGACGGCTTTCGGAGTTCGTTTATTTGTAAGTATAATTTGATATTTTCATTGTCTAAGGTTTAACTTTTATTTCCTTGATTATTCTAATTAAAGTAGCGAGAATACCTAATTATTTCAGTTAATTTTTAATACATTAGATATGGCGTCCAAGTGGCCGACTCTGGTGCTCTCAAGCATCTGCTTCCTGGTACTTATCCAAAACGCAAGATGTGCCGTGGAGGGTCAAGAATGTGACGTATACCAGTACAGCCGAAACTGCGACAGTATCAATACCAAAATGGAATGTCGCCAGGGAAGATGCTACTGTCCATCCCGTGCAACCTACCGATCAGTCCCTCTGAATACAATTTGGTATCGACCCTTCAACAAATGCGTCTCTATTCAAGGGTCAGTTTGCGACAGAACATACTCTGCAAACGGTTACGTCTGTGAACCGGGCGTTACTTGCAACCCGCATCCGAGACGATTTGAGGAAAGCATTGGAATTTGCAAAGGAACAATTCACAAGCCATCGCTACGCGTCGCGTTGGCCCTGGCAATTAGTATTATTTATTTAGTTTGGCAGAAGTAGGCTAACTCAACGAGACAAATAGGTTTCAATAACACAAGTCGCTTGTACGACGCAGAACATTCGCGTGCTTGGCTTGAATGGTCACGTAAATAATAAAAACTGTGTTCTCAATTTGTCAACGAAAGTCCTGGGCGAGTTCTTTTTCCTTCTATTACTTCTATTAGCAAAATGACATCTGATGGGTTTGTGAGAATAGCTGGCGATCAAACACGAATCAATTTCCTGGTGTGTACGGTATTGACTACGTAGACGACGGGTAGAAAATGGATGTGGGTATTGATTTTAATGAAACTTGTGTTTTGGAATTTTTATTTTGTTTTACATTTTAACAATAGTGTATATTTACCGACCTGTAGTATTCTTTTTTTTTTAAATCGAACGTTTAAATATTTAATTTTTAAATATTTCTAATCGAAATATTTGTTTAAATAAATTGCCTTATGAAAGGTTAATAGAAAAAAAGTAGATGAGCTTTTAAACTTGAAATTTACCATGCTAAAACAGCACGTTGCCAACGCCTGTCATTTTCTACTTGTAATATTGAAATACCGCATTTCATTTGCAATTAGGAAATTCTGCAAAAACAAGTAAAATTCGTTTGCTGCATGGAAAATAAATGACAAGTACACAAAGTGCTTGAGCTTGAACCTACTTACATAAAATATAAGTGTTACACCTTCCTGATTTAATCGGACTATGTAAACTGATAATTTGGTTATGTAATTGTTATCGGTTTTAGTTTCTGAACGCTACTTGAGTTGAACTAGACAGATTTTAATGTAGGTACGATTGGTAATTGTCGAAATATATAAATAGGTTTTTTATTCGCACGAAATTGCAGTCTCACATCAGTAAGCGATCAGGTTAGGACGAGCTTTTTTAAAATAGTAACTGCAAAGCGGTCAAGTCAATATGGCGATCAAATTTTTACCTCATTTGGTGCTGCTTTTGGTCGCAGCTGCGACAGGCGAAGAATTTTGCAACATTTTGTGTGACGGAGTCGAGGCTTCCCTTGCCACCCAGACCAGAAATCCGGTATCAGTTACAGTCGATTCTAGAACTTTTACCCTTTTCGTAGCAGACAATGAGAATATGGCTTACGGCATGATTGACCACGGAAAAGCGGGAGACCACGTATGGCTCGACAGGTCATTCGACGGTGGGATTTCCTGGACAAACAACAGCAAACTGGGTGATACTACCATTCCAGCAGGTGCGGCTTCAGAAGTAACCTTGATGTTTAACGTAGATGACCCAAGTACTCTGCGCCTTGGAGCTTTACGAGTCTGCGGTCAATTCATCGATACCCAGGAAATCGCTTGCACTGCCTGGGCTAGGTCGACTGTGAACGCTGAATCACCAATTGACGCTGCAGCAACGGCTATGATGCAGTTCTACAACAACGAGGGAACTTTCACGTCAACCGGCTGGTGGAATTCGGCAAACTGTATGACCGCTCTGATTGACTACTGCAAAGTAACGGGATCAACGGTGTACCGATACGCCATTGCTTCCACGCTCGAGAAGGGCGCTGATCGATTTTACGGTAACTTTACCAACGAATACGTCGATGATACCCTATGGTGGGGCCTGGCTTGGGTGGATGCCTACATTCTCACAGGAGAGTCCAGATACCTAGAAATGGCGAAAATCGACTGCGATTTTGCATACGGTTTCAAGGACGATGTCTGTGGTGGCGGATTATGGTGGACTGATGCCAGGACGTACAAAAATGCTATCCCAAATGAATTGTTCATCAAACTCGCAGCACAGCTTCACAACCAAATCCCGGGCGATACGAAGTACCTGGCCCAAGCCATTGAAGTCTGGAATTGGTTCAAAGCCAGCGGCATGATCAATGCAGACAACCTTATCAACGACGGATTGAACGAGAATTGCGTTAACAACGGACAAAACACATGGACTTACAATCAGGGTGTGATTTTGGGCGGATTACTGGAGCTGTATTACGCAACTGAAAATGAAACATACTTGACTGAAGCCAGGGCGATTGTAGATGCTGTAATTGGAAGCAGTTATTTGAATAATGAAGACGGAATTCTGCGAGACAATCCTTGCGAAGATTGCGGCGGAGATGTTCCTTCTTTCAAAGGAAGCTTTATTCGCAATTTCGGAGAGCTGAATCGATTTTTAGGTTCACAAACTTACTCAACATACTTAAAGGCTCAAGTCGATAGCATGTATGCGAACAATAGAAATTCACTGGATCAGTACGGATCACATTGGGCTGGGCCTTTCGATCAAGCTGATGGAGCTCGACAACACTGTGCTCTGGAAGCACATACAGCTGCTTACGTCAATCCCGCTTAATTATATATTTTGAGTGTATTATTAAATAAATAATATTTCTTAGATAAATATTCACATCCAAACAAAAAATTTACTAGCCATCCTAATTCAGAGCTAATTTATTCAGTTGCATTCATTGAATTGATTTCAATTTTAGTTAAACGCACATTGCAGAATTATGGTTATCGCGTGCGATTAGATAGCTGGTGCTTCACATAAGAAGCAAAAACTTTCGGTCTTAGTATTTGAAACGATTTTTATTCGAGATATAAATATATAACATCAACCGCCATTATCCAATTGCAGGAAAACAACAGAATTACAGTCAATATGGGTATGCATTTTGTACAGCTTACAAATCGATAGTTTATGGATCATGGAAAGATTGCCTGGTTGCGCCTAACGATCTTATACGTCATTCAGCATTATGGTCTCATAAAAATCATTCGCAAATATCATTTCCCTAAGTTCATAAAACAGATTTTATGACTTATGCGTCTGTGTATGGCATAGGAAACAAGGATGGAAAAAATTTAAAATTTCACAAAATTATTGTTTTTGTTAGGTAAATTTGTTTAATTTTAAGTACAGAACTGCACAGATCGGTAAACTATAAAAGCTTTTGAATCAAAGTGCAGCACTGAAGCTTGTAATTAATAAATATATTTGATTTGGTGGTATATTTTTTCCTGACATGAACGCCGCTCGAATACCGCAACATCGACATTACAAATATCTAATTCAAGCTGGCTTCGGAATTAAATATCTACTTTAAAAATAACCGGCCGTCGCACAGTACATATTTTTTAATTTGCGGAAATGACTAGCATAAAGTATATAAGTAATGCAACGATGAATTAAACTTTATATATTGCTGTATCCGGTGTAAAATACTTAATGATTCAGTTCTGAGAATTATTACCACGTAATTCAAGCTGCATAAATTTGACTTTGTCACATGCCTTTGGAATGATCTCTCTGGAGTCCAAAAACATTTGCGTTCCCCCTAACAATGAACAACCCCAGTTTTACCAGTGGCAATAGTTTTAGCGCTAGTCATCACTGACACGAGGCTTTGTGAGCTCACATGTCATCAAATCAAGACAGAGAGCTTTTGATTGATGCATCCTTTTAGCAGCCAGGCCTTGGATTCCAATAAACACTGGAGCTCATTATGGGGCTTCTGGAATAATAAATATTTACTTTTTTCACGATAAAAGAGCTGTAAGCATTGATTTCCAACAGCCCCAACTCCAGACCTGGAAATTATAGACATACGCCCTGTAATTTTTGCATATTCTCTTTGCGTGTGCAGGATGGACTTCATTATCTTAAATCTGCTCTGCCTTTTTTGATGCCATGAAGCTTATTAATAGTTAATGGAACGCCGTTGAACTGAACAAGGAGAGTAGGTCCTGGGAATATTACCACTCTGATAAAAGCGGGCAGGGTCTGTTTTTTTTGCCAATTCTGGACAGCCAAATATAATCAGGCCACAGTTCGTTTACCTCTTTAGATTCGCAACTTTGTTAAAAGTTCATCGTTTTCTTTCTGAAAATCCTCCATAAGCTTGAGAGGTAAGGGAATTAAAATTTGAAATTTTAATGAGGCCAATGGAATCTTATAACCGCTCATTGCGACGTACTTCTGTCAATGATTATATATTCGTATTTATGTCCTGAACCTTGTACTCAGGGAAAACTGTGTAGCTTCTGTAAGCATCCATGCGTAATAACATAACGTTATCTTAAATTTATATACCAGTCTGGGGCAGAAATCAGAAGCAGATGCGCCTACGTAAATAATTCTAGGAACAGTTCGTAGTTATGCCTTATGTATTGCCTCCTCCAAGGGGGTATTTATTCCTAATGACTTCTTCTAATCGCTAATATATTTTCTGGCACCTCGTCAGCACTAAGATTCCTAAAGTGTGGCGTGTGGACCACTTGGTCCTTAATTATAATTACAAAGCAGAGATTCCACTTCTTACATATCCCTACTTGCATTTGGAATTCAAAATTGAAGTAAACTACCTATAGAGTCTAGCGCAGTTTGTTCTATTATTCTGACCACTCCGAAATAGAAAATACTGTTTAAAGCACAGATTTGTTATTGTATTTGATCGTTAGTATAGCACATATCAAACACTAACTAGTGAAGTTTAGGATATCGATATCGATTTACTAGAACTTACATTTGTCGAATGCCAAACGTCTTACCACCACTTGATTTGCGTCTTAATTGCAATGATCAACGACAACAATTTGTGAGTAATTGTAATAGTTCAACAGAAAAGTTTCATCATATTTAGACTTATAATCTTTCACAATATAATATAACTTGATTTGTTACGAGATTTTATTTCAACTTTTAAGTCTAATTTTTTATTCTTAAAACGAGGAACAAAATCTGAATTTCAGAATTATAAAACTAACGCGTGTGAAAATCGCGTTTTTCCGAAAGGCTAGGTGATTGATTTTATCGTTTTAAAGTAATGGATTTTGTTTATACAGATTTCCACGATGGTTCAAAAAATGGCTCGCCGTCGCCGCCTACTCTCCATCCAGAGTACGTCGTTAGAGGAAGTGATTACCGTTTACGAAAAGCTGAAGCGTGGTCGAGAAGAAACTCAAGCCCTTGGTTTCCGCCATTCCTTCGGTTTGACAACTGATATTATCCCGGAAACGGATGAGTTTGAAGAGCTTGTCCCGCATCATCCCTCCTTCCATTCTATCCGAGCCATGGAGAATACAGCCCGGCGGATGGATTTCAACAAATACAAGAATATTCCGGTGACCAAGTACCAATACCTCTCCGAAGCTACGGACTTGCTCCAAGCCAACGAACTGGAAGGTCTCTCCCCAGCGTATACAGATCTGCTTCAAGGGAAGAACTACTGGCTCAATATCGTTAATCCCGATGAAAAGGACTACCTGCTACTTTCGGATAGCTACGCCGTGCATGATCTCTCTATTGCGGACATTCGAGAAGGAAATTCGGAGGAGAAGGTCGAGGTTTTCCGGCACTACACCTTTATCTCTCTACGTCTGATGGGCGACAGCAACGTAGACATGGATTTTAATATCATAATCTTCAGCGACTTTATTATAACGACGCATCGCAAGGAATGGAAGAATATCAACGACATTCTCGGATTTCTCTATTTGCTCTACACAGACGCCCGCACTGAACTGAAACCAGAATGGGTTCTTTTCTCGGTATTCACGGAATTGGCCCAAGATGCAAAATTTTTTGTCCGTATTATTGAACCCGTTATCAACAACATTCGGATTGGAAGTAAATCTCTCTCGGAAATGTCAAGTGTGATGCGCAGGAATTTCGATATGGAAGTTGAGATTTACCGAACATCTCGTTTCCTTAAGCCCGTAATCAATATTCTGCGCCAGCTAAAAAGCAAATGCTCAAAACGTTTGAGTGAAGTCGTACAAACCTTATTGTCTGACATCTGTGATGACCTACGCCAGCTTTCTGAAGATGTGTCCCATTTTAATCACATCCTGGAAAGATCCCAAGACACTTGCCTTGCACTGGCAAATGTCGAACTGTCCAGACAGGCTAACATTATGTCCGTCGTCATGAATCGTGTAAGTGAAGTTGCCCTTGTCTTTCTC
>VNWX01001192.1:0-16253 GCA_009869905.1 Ceratophysella communis
TCAGGAGTGACCGAAAAGGGCCCATAAAGTGGCCTGTTCGGCGAGGACGAGATTGTCTTGGCAGATTTCATCTTGCCATCATAGACCTTCTCAGCCCCTCCTTAAACATACATACATACAAGCACGGATGCCAAAGTCACAAAAAGACAAAGTGCACACAAATTAACCTAGTTAAAGTGCACTTTCAAACTGCTGTTGTTCTGACTTTTATTCCTAAGCTTATCTACGCGAGAAACGAAAATGCTTCCTATTTATTATTATTGCTGAGCTGACAGATGCCGGTAACAGGCTGAATACAAAAAGCTTAGACCGGCGATATGCGGCTACTTGAGATTAACCATTAGCCGTTTCTCTTGTCTTGCATATCAAATAAAATCAGGGCATAAAACAAAAATGCGTTAACTCATACTACAAAATACAGTAATGAAGGCAGGCAAAAGTAATTAACAATGAGAACACACATATAGAGGCATCCGTCACAGGGTCGTACCTCCACCTCCACAATACCCTAAGCCTAAGCCGCAATCCTACAAATACATGTAAGTTGCGAGTTGCGAGAGGCCATACTCATTTAGCTTACTAAACTAGGTACCAAATAGTACGCTCGCGTACAAACAATAAAACAGAATCAGAATAACAATAAACAGAACAAAGTTTCACTTTCTTTCTGCACCTAGTTTCGTACTTATCACCAGTCAAAATTCCCATGTCAAATTCATGCAAGAACGCCTGTTTAGACTTTAGACATCACGCTCAATCAAAGTCTTGCACAATTAGTTAATTTTAATTGGCAACGTGAAGCCGGTCAAATGCTTTTATCTCTGGGTAATTTAATCGTTCTTACAGAAATCATGATAATTTTTTTTACTGAATTAAAATTAGCTCTGAATTTAGACATTCAATTAGGCATTATCACACTTTATCACAACCGTTTTAAAAAGAGAAAAATTGCCTTAATTCTCTTAGCTATACTTAAAAAGCAAAGAGCCTTGAGAGGTCCAACAATGGTAGGTTGAGTGTGAAGACAATGGACGATATGATAATAAACATTCTGCCGTGCCCAATCACCAAGTTGCATTACTGCAAAAAATTACGACATCGAGGACAAGGTAAGCGCAATTCTCCCATGATGATAACAGTTACCAACGACGAGCATCCCAAATCCTAATCTTAGACCTATTCAGCAATTCAATAACATAAAGCATTTAAATTTGCCTTTAGGCACTCTCTCCACCAACATTGTATCGTTCATACATAATCATACATAATAGACTTTAATACAAAACAGAAACAGAACACAATCAGAATTTAGAAAGCGTCCACTGCTCAACAGGTAGTAAATACAAGCCACAGTAAGTCGACTCGACAGTAATGACCGGTCTCTCTCTGTACAACTGGTTTGGTTTCGTCTTCACTCAATGTGCAATCTACTTAATTGTGCACGTAAGAAATATTGGATAAAATGAAACAATTTAAATGACAGCGTTATCTCCTATAAGACTATCAACGCATCCTCAACACTTCATCTGCATAGGGTTAAACGTTGAACAACTTTGAGGTTGATATTTATGTGTGGTCATAAAAACCGTCTTCCTTTTGTTTACTGGCTTGGCTGGCAAAGCCAGACTATTACCAAGCTTGATTCGTATGACCCCTCTAACATTAACCCAAGAAAAAATCGCCGAGAATTCATTATTTTCACATTATGAAAACTGAATAGTCTCCGTCTGCACCCCGCCCTTTTTTGCATCTCTGAACCACAACATATTCTACATTGTATTCAAATTATAATTACAAATATGCAAGGGGTTATTCACCAACTAAAACCGTTGGAAACTGTCTTGATTTGAAGCGCGATAAGCTCCGCCCTGTACTTTGTTCAAATGCAGCAAAAGCTGAGCCCACTTTGTGCTCCTGTTTACTGTTCCTATCGCACATTAGTACGTGCCTTATCTTGGTCAATCTTGGCATAATCTGAGACCAATCAGTCTATAGTAAAAGCAGGGGCTGTAATTAAGTTACTTACAGGTTATTATTTTTGGGAACATCGATGGAAGCGGTTTGCTGGTTACGCTTCCGGTCGGCTGATGAGGAGACATCCGCAAGTCGAGCAAAGTCAAAATCTTGTTCCAGGAGTCGAGCGGATTTCCTGGATTCGAGCAAACGAACTTCATCCAATTTTTTAGTCACATCAAATGGAATCTGTAAATAAAATAAAAATGCAGAGCACATTAGTACTTCTGTTATCTGCACAACAGCTCCAAATTCCAAAGCTAGAAACGCAGTCAACTACAACTAAAGCCCTGCTTCCTTCCGGTTGGTTCCGGCAGAAAAACCGTAACCAATTTGCCCCTTGGCTTGCCTCATTAATCATTTCATTTTTGTCAAAACCAAAGGACGTGATCAATTCAATTCTACAATAGAAAAACTTTTGTTTCAGAATAGGGTTAAACTCTAAAGATAAGCCATTTACTGGCTATACATTTGGAAACGCCCTCAATACGGAGGAAAATCCGTAGCAAAAGCAATACTGCGTGAGCCCTGACGTCACTAAATACGGAATCGTGATATCACGGGCTTTGCATTACGCAAGCTGCGTTATGGCCGGCGTCCATCGTAATCGTAAATTGAGCTCTCGTTACAGAAGATCGTGACATAAGATTGCAGAGTACAAGGAGAAATTCAAAGATTAAAATTTGTATTGAAAGCATTTCGGCATGGTTTGAGGCCACGAGAGCAGTATGCTATAAAATGCTGTGCCAGGCTATATGTGGAAATCATAATACCAAGCATAGTTAATTAATGGTTAAGCACCGGTATAAGAGTACATGTTCTATACAAAGCCTCTCTTGATACATTAATTAATGCGACAAGTTACACTCTGCAAAACTCTCACTTTTCTAAACTGCGCTAGAATCAGCATAGAGAAGAAAGTCAGAGGACTATTAACTAATTACACATCCCAGCACCAGGCACAGTGTCCCATTAAAAGTACAACGTGCAAATGTGTCGAGTAGTCCATGTCTTCCGCAATCACCGAAACCAAGCTCAAGTAGGACTAATGATCTTTTTTCCAAAGCTCAAACCGCGATTGCTTCCCATGCCCACTGCTATGCTGCTTGGGACAGAATTGAGTCAAACCGCAGGAAGGCCCAGAAGGAACACAATTCCCTTCAGCGCTAGGCTTACCAAGCATTTCAGCATTTAAACAGTCCCAGTTTCCTATGTAACCACGATCCGATACAGTTCTGATGTGGACACGCTAGGATGGCGCTTGAGCTCAACGGGAAGAAAATGGTGAGGAATTGACTAACGAACCATGGACTTCTAAATATCAGCAAAAGCTTCTTATCCTCACCAAATATCGAATTTCATTCCTACCAGCCATCCAATGCTTGACTTTGACTATCATGTATCATGCAACATTTATTCCTCAATTCAACTCAAAATGGGTTCATCACAATGCAGATAATCAGGAAAAAACGTTTTTCTCAAAAGTTTGAAATTCTGATAAAAGATAAAACATAAAATAACTGGGTACCTACAAGTTGCCTGTAGGGTTATTTTATGGCGTGTCGTGTGCACAAAAGTACAAAATAACCGGTTTTTCGTATTTTTAATTCAAAGCAACGACTTATTGGCATTCCTAGTTTGAGGAAATAAGTCCCGTTATCAAGCAAGAAAGTTCTGTCGCTTCGCAGACGAGAAATTTGCTTTCCTCGACCGAATTAAAACAGCTTTGACGCCGTTGAACAAGAATAACAAGCCAGATTATGACCAAGAGACAAGTAGTAAAATAATCCCGACTAGACTTAAGCATTAACTTTACCTCTCTGGCCTTCTAGTTTAATTAAAAATTAAAGAATAATAGTGTGCAAAGTTGGGAATGAACAAGTTTTGTGTATTGTGTGTACCAGGTGTACTCAGAGTCTATTAAACTCCAAAGCCTATAATTACGTGTTTGTTCACATGCAGTAGAACAGGACCTGAACCCTGAACAAACTCAACACCCAACAAGTCTGTACAACAATGGAAAATGATGTAATTCCAACATTAACATTACTATTAACTCTTTCCCATATAATTGACTCTTGTAGATACAAAAACTATTTATTTGATTCACGGTCAAGCTCACAACTTTTTTTACGCCTCAATCCATCCGCCTTTCTCATGTCAACTAATCAGAGCCAGTCAGACGAGGAATTGTAATTATAGGTCTTCTCTCAAATCGGCAATTCAATATTAGCAATGTTGATACAGGTCAGGTCAAGCATGAGTAGGGGTCAACATTTAACTGGCTACGGTCATGCAATCATTCAAAAATCTAGCTAAACCAACATGAGCCAATTTGTAGTAAGTTTTCAAGTCACGAATATCTCAAGTATACAGGACACAATTATACTTGACAATCTAACGCTTTGGCATTCGACATTCATCTCATTAACCGGAAATAAAAAAGCTCAAGGAAATTATGGGGCTTGAAGGCAGAAATTTATTGTCAACTTTAGCCCAAATTCTATTCAAACTTCGAAACTGAGCTTCTTTTGAAAAGCCCCAAATAAATAAGCTTCAATTTAAGGATAGGAATCACAATAACTTCTAGCCCACACGTGCCGAAATCGAGCATTATTATTACTCGCAAAAAAAGCCATACGTGTTATACAAAGGAAAAAGTTTCGCAATCCTGCGTAAACCGTAAACCATTGACTGTAACGGCCCACTACACAAAACCTTTTTACACATATTTCCAATCCAACCATAATAGTAAAGCAAAGAAATACTATACATAGTATTTCTGATTGTTGTGCAAAAGAGAAACTTCATCATACCTCTTATCAGTAATCAAGGTGCCTGTATTGTACAAGCATAGTAGAACAATTTACCTGCATTACAAGTATATTGACTGCCTTGGTACAGTATTGCAACGCATTGAAGTGGTCGTAAAATGTAATGCTTTGAGGACTTTTAGTACCTACCACAAGAATAAAAATTCTATTAACTATCTGAACGTCTACATCAAGTCTCGTCGACGACCTCGGTGGTTAACAATTTACAATGTACAATCGTAAATCCCAAAGTACTAATTTACTGACTGACAAGAGCAGGAAAATTGTAGGAAATTGTAAGAAACGTAGTTATGAGTTAACTTATCTTGGTACTTTATCGTTATTGGCCTCGGCGCTCCTTGCCGTCAGGAAACTTGCTACATAAAATTCGCAAAATTTTTGTAAAAATTCCTATCGATCTGGACAGTGCCGTGTGCAATGGTCATGGGCATGACTCTTACTTTAAACTATTATTAAGCCTAAAACGCAATTATGTAAACAGCAATTGAGGCGAATAATTCGAAAAGAAGCGAGTTTAGATAAGTACATTAGTTCGCATGGAATTGGAAGGCAGGTACCTATTGGCTAGGTATCTATGTAGATTATGTTCAGTGAGAAAACTAAAAAGCTTAGTTGAACCTAGCAATTAGGATGATCCTACCCTATGATCATGGCCATACGGTAGGAATAATTGTTCCGGTGTCCGGCGAAAGGTCACTGACGTCTCATGCTGCTGCTGGCCTCTACTACGGACAATACTAACCTGTCATCCTTTCATCAGGAATTGAAACTCATGCATCATGCAATCGACCTCAAAACTTTCATTCCGACGTCAAGGATGTCATGTCATGTAGTAGAATGACCACGGGAATATTTTGACAACCTGCAAAGTCCTCAATTCGATATGCGTCATCGATTCGTGCGTGGCGTTCATTTCCCAAAGCGTACAGCGTATTACCCCGAAAACATTCAGCACACCACCGTTACCGTTGGCGGAAATTGCATCAGTGATTCAAGCTCAAGGCCCAACTTATGGGCTACCTTAGCGACCAAACTATCACGCCATTTCCAGGTACCGGTCACTCGAATCGAAACCGAGCAGGTACTGGTTCTTCGGCGTGATCAATATCCATTAAATTATTATTATGAGAAATTCACAGAAAAACAAGCACAATGAGCCATGAGCTAGAGAAATAAGTTCATTTTCTACGAAATATCATGAATATCTCCATTCCCGTTATGTATTGTTAATAATTGGATTTCAATAAACCTGCGTGTAACGTATTTTACACGGAACTAAAAACAGTTCTGTTTTTGGGTTGCGTTTATGAGTCATAAACCTAGGACATGAGAGCATGAACCGAAAAGCGTCAGAGCTATTAAATATAAAAACTTTACTTTCCTCATGTCCCACACAAACAACAGAATTGGTCATCGTAAATCATTGAAACCTGACAAATACCTATGTATTACCTGCCACGTTCAATGACCCAAACGGACTCAATAGTGGTCATGTTTATGTTTAACTCTTTCACGCAGGAAAGTAAAACGCTGGGCAATTATTTAAAAATAAAAATAGAGCGCCTGGTTCGTAAACAATGATACTGCAAAATAAGGGATAAATGAAATTGGTTCATGCTTGGAGAAATACTTGCAAACAAGACCTCGGAGTTTGCAATTTATTTGGTTAACTCCAATTTCATCAAAAATGCGTCATCATCACTCTGAAAAGTCCACGAGCTGAATTCATGCAAAAACAAAGTCAGGTTGCCGTGAATCGGTAATAGGACTCTAGGACAATGCACCGAATCGTGGCTCTCGTGTGCTAACTTCTAACTTTTGATAAAAACAATTAAATAAATTACAGATACGCTATACAAAACAACTAATCCAACCCGAATAAAAAACGCTCCTGCTCACTCAGCGGAAGCAACTAACTGTTTCCACATAAATACTTGTGGTTTCTCGTTTCGCATAAAATATGAAACACATGAAACCCTGAGTTGAAATTGAGACACGGGGCGAGTTACCCGTTTCGATGCTAAGGCGTGTTTTATTGTGGTAAACAAGAAAGTCAACTTTGTATTCAGATTCAGAATTGAGATCGTTCGTAGGAAGACGCCGTAGAGTTAAAAAGAGTAGGGCCGAGAGGACATTGGCATTGCATTGTTGTTGGGTCGTCCGGTGGGATTTATTATTGTTGTTACCGGCATTTAGGCGCGCTGCTCTCAGCTGGGACAACTTCCAAATGGGAAAGCCAACAGAAAAAATGAAACTAAGCAGATGGAACTCTAAATTCCAACTCTCAGGCCAGGTTCTCCGGCATCGGCATTCTATCTTCAGCAGGTTCTCAAATGCCGGGTTGTTTTGGTGCATAGCAACACACAAGCTCAATGTCGTAGTAATTTCTTAACAGGATCGCTCGAATTTTCAGGGATGGCCGAAACCGGAAAATATAATTTTGGCCGAACGCTATACCCGTGGAACCGCGCCTGGTGGCCGGAAATATTTCGCTTTACATTTTATCGGCAGGCATGAAGCAGGTTAAAAATAATTCAATCTGAATAGCAATGGGAACGAGCCAAGAAAGATGCGGCTCTTCGGATCGGCATCGACAGTGGTTGAAGAACTCGGCCTCGTGTGTGGAGGAGAAGTTCTTCGAACCCAAGCAGCCCATATGAGCGACCAAAACAACCGGCTTCCCCAGAGCAGCAGCCCCAGCCCACTCCCGATCTTCTGCTTCTACCCAGCAACAACTTTTTTGCTCTGCCTTCCTATTCCTTTGTCTGCCTTTATTTGTACATGCGCCCAGGGAAGGTCATCACACCGACCCAGAAGAAGCTCAAATTGCGCACCAAAACTCTACCCGGATTCCACCCCATGGCATGTCGGCACAACCAAACCACCAAGCCACCCCGAATCAGAATCAGAAATGTAAATAAAGTAAACACCGGAGTGATTCAAAGCAAAGACGCAGATAGAGCCTCGGGTTCAATGATCACAACTGCGAAAACACACATACGACGTACACGGAAGTTATTGCCAAGGGACGGGACAAGGACAAGGGCCTCGTTAAACTCGAAAAACTACAATGCTATTTTATTGCAGCTCAGCCTGCAGCAAGTAACTACTAATTAAAACACGAGAGGAAAAAAAGAGACTCACCTCTGATGACCCAGCTTGAGGGAGGACATTGATGAGAACTTCGTCCTTGGCTGGCTGATGATAAACCACGGTTCCGATAACTTCTCGCCCATTGTATGTGACGAAGGTCTTTTGACCTGAACGGAGCTTGAGACTGTTCATGTTTCCGAATCCGGGTCCAATGAGGTCTGACTCTTGATACTCCCGGGTTTCTCCGGTCTCAAATCTGACGACGTAGCGGCTGTTGGGCGTGATGCCCGTGTGACAGTTGTGAAAGAACTGAATACCGTCTTCTGCAGAGTTCTTGGAACCAATGATGACTCCGGGATGGAAGAAGCCGGTTTCTTTGCAAGGGGCTGAGACGCGAGTGCCCACGATTGACCTCTTGGCTAATCTCTTGCTGGCAGACATGATCACGGCTTTGATTGGGATTGTGAAGGACAGACTGGCAGTGTACAGTCGAACACACAAGTTCAAGACAAGTACTGAAGAATTGGAATTAGAACCGAGTCAACGGGATTGTCAATTGTCACAGAGAAAAGTTGAAGGCTAGAGTTCTGACAATATAAACGAGCGTAGTAGTATTCTAATGACCAGTGAGTAACAATGAACACTTGTTATATTTTCAATGTCAATGAGAAAGAAGCAAGTTTAAAAAGTGAACCCAAGGCCTGGAGTTCTGGTTGAGGACTGAACGGGAGCAGCGATTTGAAGTTTGACAAGTGTAATTTTTGGTATTATTACTAGAACGATTATTATAGTGATTGTGAAGAGTTGGGCTGATAATTTAATCAGTCAACAGCAGTTCACTCAGAGTCAATGACAAATACCACAGAGAGCAGTGTGTGACGTAGGATTATTCAAACACTCCTGCGGTCTCTCTTACAAACTTCCAACAAAAGAATCTCTAGGCCGTATTTCACAGGATCGATTACTGATCTGATCAGGATAGAACAATCCCAGGAATTCTCGTTGCCTGCAAAAGCAAAAGAAATCAATTGGAATATTACAATTAAGCAACCTTTGATGTTTGAGGACGACACATGGGATTATGGTTTACTGTCAGCGAGAATGATAATAAATGATTTAATGAGTAACAAATACAATTCAACATTGCACAAGCTTCAAGATTTTTACGAATGGGGCGACGAAGGTCTCCAAAGCCGTTAAATATTAACAGCTTCGCCTCTAACCTCCCGCGCCTTTTTTTCTATCACTCTCATCAGTTCTAAATGTTTATTGTGTACATCGATTTCAACCAAGCCAAATTCGCCGGCTTTTGAGCATAGAGAGCAATGGAATCAAATGTAGGGGGTAACAATGGCACTCTGATTAACGTTCTGCCTGGAGCAAAAATACAAATGATGTAGTGCAGACAGATTTGGAATTCGTGAATCTCGAGGGGTGAGCTACAGAAAATTATATACCCTCCTATAAATTATAGCCACACGGATATGCTGGCTGGAGCTATACAGCTATTCTGACTCTATATTCTTGGAATGATAAAGGCCTAGTGTCAGGTTAGGGGGACTTCGTGTTTCACGCCCTGCAATGCACTCCGCTACACACGGTGCTGCTGCTGCATTTATCTACCTTTGAAAATGAATCTTTGCCCAACGCATCTCCCTGCTGCAGGACCCAAACAAAGAAAGTCGTAAAAAAACAATAACAATCCCATATGCTCTGTGTTGCTCATGCCGTAGTCGTACCGTCGTACGAAGCGTAGATGCAAGATGCAATTCGTCCAGCAGCTCTTTGTTTACAACGAAAAACCCAGTCTATAGTGCACAAAACCATGGAATGCCGATATGAATACACGGTAAGTGCACCCTTCTCTTCGGACATCAGGTGAATAGAATAACACGGTACACGGGCAACAATTAAGCATTAAGCTTGTAATATAATTTATAATATTTAACAAGAAATCAGGCAATACCTCGTCCTGGTCCGTAGTCTCTCTGCGTAGCAACACGTTATATTTTTAACGCTTAAGCAACCAGCATTCACTAAGGTTTACAGAAAGTTCTAATTCTAACGTTATGCGTACTTAATTGAAAGGCTACGGTTGACGGGGATACTTGAAGTAAAAAAGTTTTAAAAAAAAAACATCGCCGGTGAGCGGTGGTGTGATGGAAAATAAGTATGTCCCAATGAAATGGTGCCTCTGCGCCTGGGTCGCCGGCCGGGCGCCAGGAGCCAGAAATTTTAGTACGTTATATGCGCATTTGCAATTTGTATGACGCAATAAATTAATGACCATTTAAACAAGGAAAAGTAATGTATAATGACTCACGTTGATAATGCCGATTTGTTTTTTGGCGACGACTGCGGTTCAGGCAGGGGCGGCTGGCGGAATGGGTCGAAGGGTTAATTGCAGTTGTGGTAGCGGGCTGAGGTCAGGACGACGAAGGGCAGGGGTGGCGGTTGGGGCACAGGGCCTGGCGGGACTCATGCTCTCGTGGCAAGAGGTTGGCGGAGGACGGGGTGCCTTGGGCTGTTGAGGGCGGTGCGGTGTTGCTATGTGCGGGCGTTTGGGTCTGGCGGCGGTGCGGAGACTTTCACTGGGCAGCGGGAGATCTGTGCAGAGCTGAGTCCAAGTTTTCACTGAGGAGATTCCGAGGCAAGAGCAGGCCACCAAGAGCACCATCAACCTTCTTCTGTTTACTTGCCGAACGCCGAGCAGCTGGGCTGGGCTCTTGTTGTTATGTCAGGCACATCGCCTCTGTTAGCGTCACTCCCCGTTTATCCGCATTTTCAATTTGCAAACTGAGCCCTGTTTTTGCAGCTGAAACTGCTTTAAAGATTCGCATTAGCATGTGGTAGTTGGTATGGATCATGGATGCTTATGTGTATAATCCCTCATTTAAAAAAAAATTAATTGATGGAGGCATCGTAAACTGTGATTACTTCTGACTGATTTGTTTAAGGTCTCTATCTCACGGTTATAAAAATAATATTTCAAAGATAAGAGGCTGTGGTGAAGATCCCAAAATTCGCTTTATATAGTCATTTCAACTTTTTAGCAGTTATGAACAATATTTGACTACTGTACGCAAAAATAATCGTTTTTACAAAAAATCTGATTTTATAACGATAAAAATTCTCATTTTAAACTGGATCCGTCTAGCCTGGTAGAACCAGCATTACAATAAAGTCAAGAAACCTGCCTTGGGTGTTAAATAACAGCTTAATTACGGCAAGGCGCGCCTGGTGAGTGGCTGGCTGTAGTGACCCTTGTACTAACGTATTACTAAGGTATCAAAAAATGCAAAATGATTCCTTTTATTATTCACAGGTGAAACAGGTATACCTGTTCACCTGTGAATAGGCAGGTTGGGGCTTTCTCAATGTCCAAGTCCCCACAAATCCATCATTATTGGTTAACACCTAAGGGGTTTTGATTTCCGAATATCAATACTAGCAACGCAATATAAGCTGTTGCATCTTCGCTGTAAATAAATTAAACCTATTTACTTACCTACGCAAACATACTTTTATTGATTGGCGCTTTCTTGGAGTAATTGAAAATGACTATTATATCGCCCTTTGCCGTTAACATATTTAGGGAGTCATCTGGGCCTAGCCTTGGAAGGTAAGGGGAAGTTGGGCTCTCAGTCAGTCGCTTCCCATGCTCATGCCAGGCAGGCTAGGTGAACTTGTGTGCCCTGCTTGGCTCGAGCCTGCAGATAGGCAGTGCTTCACCTCAGCCGAGCCAGGCTCGTGGGATCCGGCGCCACTTCGGCAAGCCATGACTCCCAAACTTGTCACAACAATGGGCTGATCGAGCATGAGAAAGGGGCACAAACTGGCAGCGTGGGGGGCGGGGCTTCGTGGCAGAGGGCAGAATCAGCTGATTCTCTAATACATACACAATCTTGGCGTCCTTCTACAGTTTCGGCTAATGCTACCAAAACGACAGATCTGTTCTCTGCACTTCTTTCTTCTTTCTGGCCCGAAGCTCAAAATCTTCAAATTAAAACTCTAAATCTTCAAATTAAAACTCTAAATAGGTACATATACCGGCAATGGTCAATTCGACATCTGACTACGGGTCAGCTCAGCGTCAGGGTTTGTGTTACCCAGTTGCCAAACGAATTGGCAGGTCATGTCATGAGCACATGGGTCAGCGTCATTCCTACCATTACAAATTAACACGATGTAATGTGGCTGTGGAGTCGGTATTCGATTCAAATCAAAACCATTGAGCAGAAGCAGCTATTGTTTCGGATATACATTCAGTTGTGTCGTATTTTAATGGAAGAAATAAATGGCGTGCCTGAACCGATCATGTAAATTGGAACGTAAAGCGATTAATTGGCTACATGGAGTCATGGAATCTTGAATTAATTTGGCAAGTGGGAAGAAAGGTTCATTCATTTCTACGAAGGTTTTATGGGGACATCAATTTTATTTGGCATTGTCATTAGAAATTAGAATTATCATTGAATCATATTTGGCGACACCGGTTTCAAAGAGCGTAGCGTTACTGAATGGTCCTTTCAACTGTATAAGTGATAGCATTGTCCGTAGATAGGCGCTACAATGGTGATAGTATTTAAGAGGAACTGAAAAATGCCGATTGAGTGCCTTGATCCCTGATCGACGTGAAAAAATATTATCTTGGCGGAATCCATCTTGCCAGTTGCCATCAATGACCTCAGCCCCTCGTCAAACAAAATGCATTACGGCATGTAATTAAAACTGTTTAAAAGCACAGCTTATATTCGCGGTGGTCGAAAACCAGGCAATTCGAAGACACTTTTACAATTTTAATTTTTACGTTCAGAGTCGCCTTGGATTTGAAAATGAGTCATTATCACGACTGGAAATGATAAACACGACCTAATTTTTTATTTCAATCCCGTACACATGGAAGATGTTCACTTTCCGCGTCTTAGCTCTATCTTTATCGCTGATCGAACCTATAGGTCAATAAACACGAGCGCACTATCACCAGCAGACAGACTAATGGTTATGGGTTCATTATGGCGTGTGGCTTATGGCTAGGACGCCGGTGCGTCAGAGCAGCTAAATGCTTTAAAATAATTAAAAATTTAGTACCGTCTATGAATGCAGCATGCAGGAGAAAACAAGTCAATTAAATTCTGAGTAAAGTCATAAGTCGCTCTTCTTTATGAATATTTATACCGTGGTCGTGGTAGTGAAACGCGTTTATGAATAATTGGCGTGATATACTTTTCATGCTTTCGTTCTCATGGACAATCAATTTAACCATTGACCTCAGAATCTATTTCTATCTCCAGCAGCCTTCAACGTCTCACGTCCAGCTCCAGAGCTTTGACCTTTATCCGGGCTAAGCTCAGATGTCAGATTCTAAATTAAATTAAATAAGCTGCACAGGGAAACCATGATTTAAGCTACCTGATCTCATGAAAACCCGAACACCATAGCCATGTGTGGTATAGAAATGTTAATTGGGAAATGCTGAGAAGAGCGAATAAAAAAGTACTGCTGTCAATACCGGATGAGAATCTTGACAGGCCGGGGTCAATCCTCTCTATGATGTTAATACTCTGGAACTGGAACGACGGCGTTAAGACAGATGATAAGGATTTATGTATGAAATGAAACAGGAACATCTGGCAAAGCAATTCATTTCCCATTCCTGCTCCTTCATCAATAAAATGTAAGCCAGCAAAATACGACCACATGCCTTGACGTCGTGTCAAGGCATGTCCATGTCATGACATCTCAATAATACATCTTCGTCCGACCACATCGAATCCTACATATTCGCGAAGGCGTCAGGCCGTATATACAGGGTGACATTTGATTGATTCTATGCTCGGTTGAATTCGGATGTTATCGTTATCGGGTATCATATCAGACTGTTGCATTTATGCGATTTTTAATACGTTAAAAGTCAAGGTAGCGTTCGAAATAGTTAATTTTTTATGGCCTAGTAGGTCAAAACGTATAATTTAATTTGAAGCCATAGGTACTTCATAATTCGCAACCCTGTAAAACTGACTTTGCAGCCCTTTAAATTCGTAATCCTTAGAAAAGCGAGCGAGGCGTGAGGACGATTGTCACATTTAATGGCGTCGTATGGCAAGTGGTCTGATGTTCTTAAATGGGCTTACCATGTCACTTCCATGAACTCAATTGTAAAAAAATAACGAAGTTTGAAAAAGTAGTGAGGTCTAAAATGCTGTCGTCAAGTTCATTCTCGTGTTTCAAAACCCCGATTCGTTGAGTATCTCCTTTTCCCTCATTCGTTTTTTTTTTCATTTTCATTTTCTCATTGCAATTCATCGATCACTCTCTGTCAGTAAAAAGGGACTATTGGCTTCAGGGTCCGGGAATTTATGTGCACGCAGACAATCTGTGTCCAGCTGAGCGGAGATTCAGCAGGGGGATGCCGGTAACAAATTACGCCAATTCAATGCTGGACAATGCAAAGCTGACAGTGATAAAAGCCAGGTCGCGCCCGTATCTTGTCGACCGAACACTGATTCTCATTTAACGTTCGGAATAATTTATGAGTTGGAATGAGAATTCTGGACCTTTTCAGCACTAACGCTAATGTATTGTTCGAATATACGGAATCTTTGGATAAAAAATCAGTGCAGTTAGGAGGTTGATCCGCCCAACCACTGTAAAATTTTCGTTAATAAGATATGCAATCTGATTCGAGTAAGACAATGGATGCATTAAACGGGACGAGGCATAGCCGGCTTAAATTTGTTCTGATACGCCGCTCTCATTAGCCGGTCCACGCTCAGCTCAGCCAAGTCCAAATTAGGCTCTCAAGTCTTGAATGTTAAAAAGAAATCTTTCTTTTGAACCAAGATAGAAAAAATTGAAGCCTTGTGTTGGAGTGGCAGCTAGAAACTCGAATTCGGAGATGATGATGACGGTCATGATCATGAAAGTGCTAAAAAGAAATCTTTCTTTTGAACCAAGATAGAAAAAATTGAAGCCTTGTGTTGGAGTGGCAGCTAGAAACTCGAATTCGGAGATGATGATGACGGTCATGATCATGAAACAAGCCTATAGTTTCGGAGGGTATCTGTATCTCCAGCAGACCAAGCCTACCAAACCCACACGAAAATGACTAACCGAGATCCGTAAAAGTAAGAACAGCTATATAAGCTGTTTTTTGTGATTGAGGATTATGTGAGAAGGTATATATCGGGGCGAGTGACCTTGTTTACTTCCCCTTTCATCTCCATCATCAGCGGGATTTAATGTCCAGGCAGAACGCAGAAAAATGAAACTTGAAGCTCTCCTTGGTCGTAAACATTTGTAACGGAGCTGACTAGTGAAGCACGCAGTCTGCGCCAAAACATTAGCTAAACTTTACTTACTTAGGCTCGAAGAGCACTTAAACCGAGGGTTTACTACTTTGAAAAATACGGCAGAAAAAATTAACTAAACCACATAGACTATACACAACGTTTACATGTCGTAAGCCATCGCCAAAGCCAGTGGCTTAATTTTGAGATACTTCGTGCTACCGTGAAAATGGTCATGTATCGCTCATCGCGACGCTACTGCGCTACGGTTGAAACGAATTTGTATTTTCGAATCCCTCCCAGAATATTATACAATATTTCAAGCAAAGCGTCAACTTAACGTGGCGAAATAAAACGCCAAGGAAAACATTTTTATGACTTTTTAGCTTCTTTGTCCTGGCTAAACCTTTTTTGAATCCTTACGACCGTGACCCCGATGAACTTCAGTTAAAATCATATGATATTGAAGGATGCATCAGAATATGGCTGGATATAATTGTAAAGGCGAAAGGTATATTGGTAGTAGAAGTGCTTTTGGAAGTTGAACGATAACCCTTAAATAGTTCATGAAAAGGGACACATTGTCATGATAAATACAAAGCCGTTTCTGGTATGCATTATGTAATGCTCCTCTGGCAAAGCCCTATAAGTACGACCCCATCCTGCGTCTACCTTTTCGACCCTGGATATACTTCATGCGTTAAAATCCGATAATCTCACTGGTGCTCGAACTTACACGAAGCCATTGAACTACATAGGTTCATATTATATTGTCATAATGAATTCGAAGAAGTGGATGCCATGCTATCGCATATGAAGAATTTGAAGTACTATTAGAAGCACTACCTACCGTTTTTGCCTTTCAAATTTCAGATTCTTTCTTAAATCAATTATGGCGCCCACCAAATATTTTCTAAATATCAGCACGTTTAGTGCGTAGAGGAAACGAAGTAAGCGAGAATCCATTAGACATCGAGAAGTCTATACAATATAGACAAGTGGATTGAATCTCATCCGATTTCCG